>APFE030837522.1:37894-72481 GCA_000404065.3 Pinus taeda | reverse complement strand
TATTGCAGCAAGCATCCCAAACTTTGGGATGAACATTTGTGTTATGTGTAGCATGCTTACAACCGAGAAAAACATTCTTCTACACAGAGATCTCCTTTTGAGACCTGTTTTGGTTTCACACCAAGGTCTCCCTTGGATTTTGTCTTTGGTAAAGACATAGTAGTTGATGGACATAATGACGTGGACAAGGCAACCAAGTTCATTGAACAAATCCAAGAGATTCACCAGGCAGTACAGGAACAACTAGAAAAGAGCCAAGCCAAATACAATGCAAGGCATGACAAGCATCAGATGGAGCATAGTTTCCAAGTTGGTGATCAAGTTTGGCTATATATCAGCAAAGACATAATGCAAGGTGAAGGTAAAAAGCTAAAGCCAATAAGGTATGGACCTTTCAAGGTACTTGAGAAAATTGGTGAGAATGCTTTTCACATTGATTTACCAGCGTACATGCACCTCTACTCAGTCGTTAATGCAGACAGCTTGAGACTATTTGAACCTTCATTAATTGAAGATCCCAAAGAGCAGAGTCAATTGCCTTCTATTGATGATTTGTTACCTGAATATCTCAATGAATTGTAGGAAGACACAGTTCTGGACATGAAGGTGAGGATGACGCGCAGGGGAGATGTTGATTACCTCATGATTGGACTCAAGGGTTCCAAGCCAAGCAGTGCAAAATGGATAGAGATTGGACAAGTGAGACAGTTATACCCTCACTTAGTCGATGCTTGAAAACTAACTTTTGGTGGTCCAAAAGCTTTTTTAGTGGGAAGGTTTTGATCCGAATTGGATCCTTAAACACTCTTAAAGTTCCCTGAACTCTGTAAAACTCATACCGAAGTTTCAAAGTATTATGGATGTCGAAGCTTATCAAAAATAACCTCTGAACAATGGCAATTTGTGGTCAAAACGGAACAACAAGGACCCTCGGTCAAAGCACGCAGACTGTTGGCCCATGGTGACTGCGCACTGGCATAAATTGACAAATATGAGGTCAAATCCAAAAACGGAGGTAGTTTTTGATACGCGATTAATCGCAGGATGCCCCCCTCAGTGAAGGAAAGCCCCCAAGCACTCAGTCACGAGGAAAAGAATAAAACCGTATGGAAATTGCCCATTCTGTCAGAAGGCGGGTCGCACACTAAATCTGACAGGATATCGGAAGGGCTTCCAGTAGTAAGTGGGTTCAACTGAGTCCCACCTAATGCCATACACTAGGCGACATGCATCCAGCTGATGAGAGAGAAAACCGCTTACATGGCGCGGGTAAAGGTCATGCTACTTAACCACTCGATATGGACGAAGACCGTAGGATTTGCAGGATCCAAATCCATGGCGGAGAAATGATCCGATGGATGAACGAATTCGACAAGGAAATAGGCTAAGTCATATAAGATTTGAGGTCTGACATGACTGATGAGTTGGCAGAGGAATCAGTTTCGCGGGCAATCTTGGAGCAATGGAAATAACGACTGTTCAAAGAGAACCGACACTCAGTTCGTGAGAAAAAAAGTGGCTACCTCTATGTGAAGCATTACACAGTGATGATGATGTAGAACAAGGGAATTCAAGCGGACAGAAGTAGGAGATCCAAAGAGTCTGGAAGTGGAAACGAACAGTCAGGGAGTAGATTGGCTTTAAGCCATGAACAGACAAAGAGTAAAGGTAGGTAGAGAAAGAGAAGCAGAAAGCCGAAAGGAAAGAAAGAATTGAATTGCAGAGAACAGAGAAGCCGAGCTGACCTGCAGAGCAAAGGTAGCATCAAGTAGATAGAGACAGATAGAGTCTGAGAGTTTGTGAACTCCAGAGAAGGCTTGAGAGGTTCAAGCAACTCTTATGTGTATATCTGTCAGGTATTGAGTACCAAATTAGACTCATACAACTAAGACCAATTGAGTTCGAGATTCAGTAAGAGGAGTCTCTGTACTCTAGAGACTTGGGGAATCCAAGTACAATCCTACTGATCATCATTTGTTAAGTGAGACTCAAATTGAGCTCCTTATTGTAAAAACTCTTCTTTAAGACACAATAGAAATGCCACCACTGAAGGTTGGACTGGGAGACGTAGCCCAAGAGGATTGGGCGAACTCCTTATTAAATTTGTTGTGTTTATGTGTTTTCTTACTGTTTCAGTGTCTGTGTATTTCGCAATCTTATCGATTCGTTGCATAAAATAACATAGGCACACCCCATCACTTGAGCCTGTAATACGTTCATTATTTCTTTGAGGTCATTTACGTGTCATTTCAAATCATTGTCGGTCCTTGTTATAAATGTCATGTATATCATTTGATGTAAAGGTCATGTAAATACCTAATTTGTAACCCCACTATGCATGGGAAGGATGATGTAATAATTGTTATTTCAATCATGTATGAACATTTGTATATCCCCACTTGGTTGGGTGATTGATGTATGTATGAGTCATTGGTGATAGGAATCTCATACTCACTTAGTTGAGTGATAGAGTCATGTACTTCATTTCACATCCATCAGATATTTCGGTAAAAGCTTAGGGCGAGCATGATAAGAGAATTCAGCATGTGTAGAGAATCCTTACTGGGGAGAATTCTTTGGTCTGCCCTTTGCCCTTGATGTCAAGGGGGGAGAATATCTTGGTGTTGTGGTTTCCATCAAGTCCAAAGGGGAATATTGTTGGCATTATGATACAGGGGTTTTCCTTGATGGCAACTCACATAGGTGACAGTTCACTGTGCAATGGGTTAACAACAAAGGATTACAGATCAGACTCTAGAGATTGAAGAAAGAGTATGGTTTAAGAAGTATACACTAGTTCACTTTGTCCATGTAGCGCATAATGATGTGTTTGGACTGATGTGTGTTCCATAACTAGATAAATTTTTGTACTGTCTCATTCATAGATGAATTCTCAAGGAATACAAGGATATATTTCCTTAGAAATAAATCTAAAGTCTTTGACAAATTTAAAGACTTTAAGGTTCTGGTGGAAAATCAGACAAAGAAAAAAATAAAGGTGTTGAGAATAGATAATGGTGGATAATTCTGTGAGAAGGAATTTGAAGAGTCTTGTAAGAAGTGTGGTATAGCACAGAAGAAGAATACTCCATACATACAACAGAGCAGAGTCACAGAATGGATGAACAAGACGTTGATGGAGAAAGCAAGGAGCATGCTTAGTAGTGCCAATTTAGGACAAGAATTCTACGCTGATGAAATGGATACTACATATTACCTGGTAAATATATCAACTTCATAAATGTTGTATGATAAGACTCCACATGAGATATGGACTAATAAGAAACCCTCTCTTGCACATCTCAGGGTATTTGGATGTGATGCATATCTATTTGTTCCAAAGGAAAACATAATTCAGTTGGATAATAAATCTAAAAGGTGCATTTTTATTGATGATAAAGATGGTTTGAAAGGTTATAAGCTTCGGAACCTAAAAACTAAGAAGGTTGTGTATTGTCAAGATGTGGTATTTAGAGAAGTGAAATATGTTATCAAATATAAATTCCAATAAAAGGATAAAAAACTTGAGGTTATATGGTTTGAATTAAAGGATAATAAATCAGACTCTATAGAAGAAAAAGAATCAAAAGAAGAACAACCACATACTCTAGTTTTGTGAAGATAAGTTCAGGAAAGAAGGTCGCTAGAAAGGTATGCTCCACGTGATTTTTGTTAAATGTTTTCTTTGTTTATCATTGATGATGATCCTAGAATTGTTAGTGAGGCAATGGAATCATAGGATGGAAAAAATTGGGAAAAGTCCATGGTTAAGAAATGACAACCTTAGACAAGAATGAGGCTTAAGACCTAGTGGAGTTTCCAGTTGGAAGAAAACCCACTAGAAGTAAATGGGTGTTTAAGAAGAAGTTGAATGTAGAAGGTAAAGTGGAGAAATAAAAAGTTTGATTAGTTGTAAAAGGTAATTCCTACCTCCAGGAAATTGTCTTTAGTGATATTTTTTTTCCTATTTCCAAATTAGTTTCATTACATTTTTTTTACATGTTGTTGTTTTTTATTTTTAGGTAGAATAGATGGACATGAAAAAAAAATTCCTACATGGGGATATGGAAGAAAAGATCTACATGAAGCAATGATAAGGCTTTGTAATGAAGGGAAATAAAGAGCTATTATGTAGGTTGAAAAAGTCAATTTGCGAGTTAAAGCAATCACCAAGGATGTGGTATTAAAAGTTTGATACATATCTGTTGGGACTTGACTTCACAATGAGAAAAGAAGATAACTGTGTATATCTTAAATTAGTTGGTAATCATCCTATTTATTTAATCTTGTATCTTGGTCGTATGTTGCTAATTGGAAATAACAAGTAAAGTATCCAAGATGTGAAAAACCAATTGTCCTCTAAAGTCAACATGAAGGATTTTGGTACTGCAAATTTCATTTTGGGCATGAAAATTAAAAAAGATCGATCAAAGTGGAAATTTTGATTAAACTAGAGGAAGTATGTCAAGACAATATTGCAGTGGTTTAATATGCAAGAAAGTAAATTGGTAAATGTCACTATTCCTATATGTGTAAATTTATCTGCAGATTAGTGTCCCAATACATAGGAAGAGGAAGAGGACATGTCCTTGTTCCATATGCCATTGTTGTTGGAAATTTGATGCATGCAATGGTTTGTACCAGATCGGAAATGACACATGAACTAGGAGAATTGAGAAGGTATATGACAAAACTAGGGAAGGAGCATTGGACAATAGTAAAGAGGGGTTTTAGGTATCCGCATGGCACTGCTAATTATGGATTACACTAGCAAAGAATTCCAATATTAGACAAAGTGTTGGACATATATGGTTTTGCCAATGTAGATCGAACTAGAGGTATGGATCACTAAAAATATATAAGTGGTTAGGTGTTTAACCTATTTGGAGGAGAAATCAATTGGATGAGCAAGAGACAATTTATAGTGGCACATTCTCCTATGGAAATTGAATACATTGAAGCTACCCATGCAAGCAAGGAAGCAATTTTTTTATGTATTTCGTGTTTAGGTATTGCATTGGTAAAATAAGTTATAAGGATATATTGTGAATGTCAAAGTGAAATTTTCCTAGCAAAGAGCTGTGCTTATCATTCAAAGACAAAGCATATTGATGTTCAATATCACTTTATGAGATATATGGTTGCAGAGATGTAATTGCCACTAATAAAGGTGAACACTTTGAATAATGTTGCAAATTCATTCACAAAATTTGTTAACACTCATAATTTCTCTTGGTGTAGAGAAACAATGGGAATTCTTGCCCTATATTGTTGATTAGGTATTCGTATGACCCCTTGTAGGTGAAGAAAACAATAAATGGGAGAATGTTGGTTTCACATTATATTCTTTGCATGATTAGTCATGTTCTTAATGGGGAGGCTTGGCCCCCTCATATAATTTTCACCATGGGGGGAGTATAGGGGGCAATGACACATTCATAGAGCCACCCCCCTCCCTTTGGTGGGGCTTTTGGGGACAATTTCCCAAAACATATATTTTTGGAAAATTTCCCTTGTAAAATATTGTAATTTCATCATCAATCTAGAGCATTCATCATTAGGTTCCAGAGCTGATAATAAAATTTATGTTAGGTATTTTTTCCCCTTGAAGGCAACCCTATTTTAAGAAGGAATCATATAGCAAATATGTAATCATTGATAGATTTAAAAAGAAGGAAAAAATCTTACTAGTTTTCTTGGTTTTGGGTTTCCAGGGTAAAATCTTTATGTTAATGCATGTGTTTTCTATTGCATCTTTTCTATTTTATTAAAGAATTTACTTGCAACAATTAATTGTATAGGGTTAAAACCTACAATAATAACCTTCAAAAACATATTAAAACATATGCACATGGGCACACCAACCCCCAAAGTAGTCCTCAGCGGACAAGCTATCGTTCCCTAGATTGACCTTATTAAGGATCGATCATCAGGGCACCTAATGATAAGACCTCCCCACTTTAGGTCGTGGGTTTTCCCCTTAGACCAAATGGGGTAACCCTTGACATGTTACAAATGATAATTTCTCCAAATTACTTTAGAACAATCATTTAAAGTGTTACATTTTCAGGTTAATGATAGTGTGTAAGATAAATAAGTAAGAAGTTAAGAATAATAGTGGAGATTATACACACTCGAATAAAAACATGTTAACTGAAAAATATCCAATAGGCATCATCATGCCCATAACACATATTTCTCAAAGTTAATAGGTGATAGATTAAGAAGAAGGATATGCCCAAGTGTATAGTGTTGGTATCCAATGGCATAGAAGAAGAGTCTATATATTAAACATAAATGGTCACATTGATAGTATTTCCACCTATGTTTAGTAGTAGAAATTGTACTAATTTTATATGAAGAAATTCATCGTATGTTTGTAAACAAGGAATCCTTCATGTAAATTTAATAACTCACAAAACAATTATAAACTCTACAAGATTCAATTTTTGACGAATTTATCTACGATGACTAATTAGTGATAATGTATATCAAACTAGTCTAGAATTTCCATGAAGATACACACTTCAAACCCTAACTAAAATGTTAAAAAATATCGAGGAAATATTGTATATTCCTTCATAATAATTGAATCTTTGATTAAAGTTGTCAAGGAAAAATTAATACATGACCACAATCTATGAATAATTATTTCATTAACTAAATTGTGATCCTTCAAAGTTGTATAACTGCACATAAAGAAAGAAAATATTTTGAATTCAGATAATAAAGTTTTTACACTCACAATAAGAGAGATGGACTGAATTTGTATTGCGTGAGATAGATGTACTCATTGATCTTCGATCTAATGTGTAAAAAATTGGCCCACTAGGATCTCTTGAGCATAGTCTCCTACCCCTACATAAAAAAATCTTTTGCTTTGATGGCTTTGAGACATTTTCTTCTATTCCAAGTTCGTTTACCATTTATTTTTTATAACTTTTTCTCCGATAACGAACTTAGGTATAATGGTAATTTAGATTAATGGAAACACTTTGAATTCATAAAAATTTAGTAAATAAATTATTCTTCTATTGTAATTTACTCTGACTAAGTTAAAGTGTTTCCACCCATAATGTTTCATCCATCTCCAATTAAGTTTCCTGCATCGCATAAAAATGAGAATTAGTTCCTTAGAAGTTACATAATGATTTAGAAATGAAATTAAGTAAATTTACTTTCTTATCCCATTGTATCACTATTTTCTTAAAATAATCTTTAAGTAAAATTATTCCATATATAATATATACTTTATGTTCCTCTCATTACATGTAAGATAAAAAAAATTTTAACATTAAATATTAGTTAAAAAACCCCAATTAACCCATATATGATAAAACTCAAATATTGGAACATGTTTCATGTTTAACTTTGATCAGATTTGTTTTCCAAATTCCAATCAAAACCAATAACAAAAATAGAACGTAAACTTAGGATGAGATAGATGGATGGTTAAATTTTGATATCGAATGGAGAGCTATGCGAAATTTAAATGTGATGTGTAAGTGCAATGTATCAAATCACTATGAACTAACAATATTAATAGTGATGAAACATATCAGGTAGAAAAATGTTTGGAACATAACCATTTGCGATTCACCTAATATTTCATGCATGTGCATGTAAAGTGGGTTTTGTTTCGAAAAATAAGTTTTACTTTTATTTACTTTCCACTTTTTATGGCAATTATTATTTATTTATATTTTCACATGTATTATCATTATATTATTATCAATGATATTCAACAATGCTAATCATTTGGAAAAAATACGATTATTATATATATATATATATATATTTTGTTTATAAGGTATTTACAAACATTAATATTGTCCATTATTGTGGAAATTTATAATTTTATCAAATGATTAACTTTTAAATTAAATCATGTGATTTGAATGTGGTTAATATTTACATTGTTGTTATGTTCAAATGTTTATGTCAAACCAGGAGTAAATTGAGAAATGAATTATTGTTTTGCATTAAGATATAATATGAATATATATAAGGAGAGGGAGACTATTGGGTTACATCTCCCAATGTCTCTTCGTCTTCTAACTTCCTTTATTTTTTCTATTTACACTATTTGCATAAGTTTTTCTAATCCCAAAGATTAGGTGTCAACAGCCCCCCTTAATCTAAAGGGATGTTGGTGAGTCCAAGCGTCGTTTTGAATCTTTCAAACTTCTCCCTTCCAAATGCTTGGTGAAGATATCTGCAGTTTGCTCTTTTGTGGAGAAATGTCGTAGGTGGATTGTCTCAGCATCAACATGATGTCGAATCAGATGGTATTTTGTATTGATGTGCTTCGTTCGATCATGGAACTTTGGGTTCTTGGCCAAATTTATTGTAGAAGTGTTGTCAATCAAAAGAGGAGTTTAATGTACTTGTTTCTCTTTCAAATCTTCCAAAATATTCTTAAGCCACACAATTTCCTTTCTTGCTTTAGTTGTTGCGACATATTCTACTTTAGTTGCGGAATTTGTTGGCACTGATTGTTTGTGTGACCTCTAGGAGACATCTCTTGATCCAAGACTCATAACATAATCTGAAGTAGATGCATTGGCTTCTTTATCTCCATTGAAATATGAATTAGAGTATCCAATCAAGCTGAAATCACTCATCTGTGTATACTTGAGACCAAAGTCTTGAGTTGCCTTCAAGTACTTTAGAACTCTTTTTTCAACAGACCAATGGCCCTCACAAGGCTTTTGCATAAACACATAGAGGATTCCAACAACAAATGAAATGTCTGGTTTGGTAGTAGTCAGAAATTTTAGACTTCCTACGAGTTGTATGTGCTTTGTTGCATCCTCAAATTATTTTCCTTCATTAGATGTGAGATTTAAGTTATGTTCCATTAGATTGGTCAAAGGATTGAACTTAGCAATGCCAAACTTGTTCAACAGATCTCCAATGTACTTCTTCTGAGAGAAAAATATAAACTTCAGACGTTGGATTACTTCAATACCAAGATAGTAGTGAACATAGCCCAAATCTGTCATTTCAAAACCTTTCCTCAATTCCTTATTTATGGATGCAATGTATTTCTCATTGTTATCTTTCATCAAAATATGATCTACGTACACCACAAGATACATAACCTTTTTCCCAACTTTCTTAACAAAAAAAGTTGCATCATCAAGATCATAATGTTTGAAATTGAGTTTCAAAAGATATACAGTCAATTTCTCATACCAAGCTTGTGGTGCTTTCTTGAGGCCATACAAGGATTTTATAATCTTGCATACTTTATGTTCCTAACCCTTCACAACAAATCCTTCTGGTTGGGACATAAAAATATTCTTTTTCTGATCTCCATTTAAGAAAGAAATTTTTTACATCCATTTGATGGACTTTCCAACCATTCTAAACTACCAAGGAAAAGAGTGTCTAGATGGTAGCCCATTTTTCTGTGGGGGAAAATGTCTCCTCATAATCAACCCCTTCCTTCTATTGAAAACCTTTTTCCACAAGCCTGGATTTATGCTTTTCAAGTGAGCCATATGCTTTATACTTTTTCTTGAAGACCCACTTGTAGCCAATTGGTTTGGTTCTGGATGGAGGATCAATCAGCTTCCAGGTGTCGTTCTTTATTAAAGCATCATATTCTTTTTGCTTCACTTCTTTCCATTCATCATGAGAAGCGACTTCTTTGAAGGAAGTTGGTTTGAAAACTATAGACAAATTCAATTCATAATCATAAGAAACATCCATATCAAAAAGTGAATCAAGATCATCTACATCACCTCCATTCTATTTGGTTGAGATTATTTTTCCTGTCTTTCCAACCTCATTAGGACGAACACTTTCAAGTTTCTTCGTTAGCCATTTTGGAGGACCTTTCTGAGATAGCCCAGGCTGCTTAGTTAACTGAGATGGGGATGAATCAATATTTATTCTCCTAACTCTATCAATCACATCACTCAATGTGTCATCAATGGTTGGAGCTTCATGCGTGGGAGAGAGTTCTTCAGAAGGAAATTCCATAGATTTATCTAGTATATGGATCCCCCCTTCAATATGTAGAATCTCATTATAAAACTCTCGAAAATACTTTTCTTGTCTGAGTTTATCCAAGCGATCAACTTTATGCTCAACAACATTGTCAGTGTTGAAAGATTCAAGAAAGATCACATCTCTAGATATTATAAACTTCTTATTCACTTCATCATAGAGATGGTATGCTTTGGCGGTAATTGATTACCCCAAGAAGATACATTTGTGATTCCTTGCATCAAGTTTGTTTTTTTGTTCCTTGAGTATCAAGGCATAACATATGTAACCAAAGACTCTGAGATACCTCACCCAAAGAATATGGCCATACCACATTTCATAGCAAGTCTTTTTTTTATAGCATGAGATGGACACATATTCTTTATATACACAACACATAGAACTGCATTAGCCCAAAACATTAGTTTAACATTCTTGAAAAACATCATGGAACGTACCATATTTAAGATTGTCCTATTCATTCTTTCACATATTGGGGATTATAAGGCACGATTGTTTGAAGTTTGATCCCATGTTGGAAAAGATAGTTTTCAAATTCATTTGATGTATATTATTTTACATTATCAGTATGAATAGATCAAATATTAGATTGTGCATCATTTTCAATCCATGCATGAAAGTTCTTGAATGTTTCGAAAGCTTCATATTTGTTTTTCAATAAATAAACCCAACACATTCTGGTGTGGTCATCATTAAACATCACCATATATTTATTAACATTTGTAGAAGGAACATGCATTGGGCCACATAAATCAAAATGATTGATTTCAAGTTTTCTATGTTCTCTGGAACAAGAATCATGAAAATATTGTTTTTTGTGCTTTCCTAAGATACAAGCGTCACATTGGTTAAGCTTCCTAGAAATAGTAGGAAAATTAATAACACCATTTTTCTTCAAGAAACTAAGGTTGTCATAATTCATGTGCCCAAATATAGCATGCCATAAAAGACTTGACATAAATGTACATTCATCATACTAAGAACTATATGAAAAGTTTTTTGCATGAGCGAAGTTTCCTTGCAGCTTCAGAAGTCTTTCTTTTTCTATCCCAGTCATGACAAGTGAGTGATATAATGCTTTTCTGACCTCAATCTTGCCATCAAATATAGGAATGGAGTGTCCTTGCAGGTGGATGTGGACCAAATACAACAAGTTTCTCCTCAACTCCGGGAGGTATAAAACATCATGTAGAAGAAAGTTTGGAATACAAGGAAATTTGAGCCTGATGGTGCCAAGCCTTGTTGGCTTGAGTTTTGAATTTTTTGCAAAGTAGACTGCTCCATGAACATTTTCAGTGAATTATTCAAAGCAATATCTTCTAAAAGTCATGTGGAAAGTTGCTCCTGAATCAAGAAACCAATCATCTTTCCATGAACCAAGTGAAGCATTAAATAAGTCTTTAGTTACTGTAATGTTTAAATGTGCCACAACATAATTAGCGGACTCAGGTGATTTTCCTTTCCCTTTACTAAGTGTTTTACCCTTTTCTTCATTTCTTTCCTACTCAATTTTGTCCCAAAGTAGCTTACGTGTGGAAGAATCATGTTCATCTCTATTGTAATGTATGCAATGAAGATCATACCCTTCTCCTTGGAAATGTTCCCCCCCCCCCCTACCTCTGAAATTATTCCTTCATGTTCCTCTTTGGCTACCTCTTCCTCTAGAATAATCTTGTGCATTATTCTTCTCTTTCTGTGCAAGGCACACAATTTCTTCAAAAGACTAATGAGTTTTCTTATACCCAAAATCCTTCTCTCTTTCAACAAAATTCTTCTCAAAGGAGTCAAAGGAAATCTCCTTAAGTTTTCCATTTGCTTCCAAAGACTCAAGATAATGTGAATAAGTGGGATATAGTGCCTAGACATAAGCTATGAGAGGAACAACAATTTCAACACTAGTGGCCTTTATGTCATGCATAATGGATCTTATTTATGATGCTAAGGCAAGAGGGTCATAATTTTTCAACTTGAGATTGAGCAAATTAATCATCAATTGAACAAATTCAATTTCATAGTATGAGTCATATAATTTCTTCAACTTATTTAAGGCTTCAAAAGAATTTGAAAATGGTGAAATATGATGAATCACCTCTTCATTTACTGACGTTGTAATCAAGGCATAGGCCTTGTTGTTCTTGTTTTCCCAAATGACAAGCTCCTTATTTGATGTGGGATTTTCAGGTGCCTTGTCTCCTTCTCCTTCACAAATTCCTTTCCAAATATCATTGAAAATGAGATTGTGTTTTATCTTCTTGGAACACTCATGGTAGTTCTCTTTGCTAGTGAGAACTACTCCCACTATGGATATGAGTGAATGCATCATATGATTTTATTTGGGTCCAAAATAATTATAATTCTTGTAGGTATTTGTAATAATTGTAATTGATTATCTTCAAAAGTGTTCAACTAAAATATAGGATCTTAATATACTTCTATACACCATACAATTTTCATCTATGGATTAAAAAAAAAAATGAATACCACATACTATACTCCTTAAGGCCTTCATAGAAGTTTAATGAACAAAGGGAAACTTTAACACATATGGTTATGGGTCAACCAATATTCATCCACATCTATCACCAATATTCATCCACAACACTAAATATAATATGTGTGTGTGTGTGTGTGTGTGTGTGCCCAATGACCTTTTCATTGCAACATTCAATGAATTTTTTTTTAACACAACACCAACATACAATATGTGCGACCAAAACAACCAACACACCAGATAAAAGGTATTCATCAAAGAACAAATAACATGTAGCATAAGGCATCATACCAAATTCAACACTCCATTGCATAAAATATTCAATGCACATAAATAAATCCTTTGTATACCTTGACCAGCATAGATTGCACAAAACTCAATGCAGTGCACATATAGTCCATGGATAAATTCATTGTTTAATACGCTATGCATTTTTTTATCATGGCAGATAATGAAGCCACCCTCCACTATGCAAGGTCATGAAAAAAACACCAGGTTCTGGGATGCAAAGTCCTTTAGCCTTCCACCATTCACGACATTCATGGCCCAATGCATAGAATACCATGATAATTCAATGCAGAGTCATATTTGACCTATGTAAAGTCTTCCAAAAAAGACGAATTAACGCAGAGGAACTTACCAATGCACACCAACATATGGAATTCAAAATTATTCAATGCACTTCCAACATATAACTAGTTAAAAATTTCATGGTGTCCTGACAATGAAATCAAAGTTTAACGCACCATTTTGGCCGCTCCACATATCACACAAGACTTTGAGAAGCATCACAGTGTGATAAGGAATCAAAAAAATTTGGACCAATGTTTAGTCAAATGCAACCCATGCATTTAATTCAACATACAAGAATGAAACAATGTGCACAGGGATTTAAGATTCCAAAATAATATGAACCTAAATTTGAGTGGACAAAGGGTAGATTAGAGGCAGGAAATAGGAGTTACAAGGGTAGAAAAGCTAATTTTGGGAGCTAACTTTGATACCATGTCAGGCCAACAGTAACTAAATGAATGAATTGTTGTTTTGCATTAAGATAGAATATAAATATATACAAGGAGATGGAAACTATTTGGTTTCATCTTCCAATGTCTCTCCATATTCTAACTTCCTTTATTTTTTCTATTTACAATATTTACATAAGTTTTCCTAATCCCAAATATTAGGTGTCAACAGTTTCAAAGGGGGCATGATTTTGATTAGTGACTTTAAATAATTGAGGTAGAGGTCAATGTAAGGGGAAGATTAGCATGGTGAAAATGGTTTTTAAGGGACAAAATAAGGTTAGTGATGGTATGATGAGGGTCTAAATGAAATATAATTTGAAAATATAGACCAATTTAAAAAGGATCAAATTGGGCTACAACACCAAGATAATTAATATGTATCATCTCACCATCCTAAGTTTCATATGTACACATTCATTTTCAATATGAGGGTCAAGTTAGGGGTATTACAACGAATGATCCAAACTATTTTAAGGAAAAAAATAATAAATCCACAACCGTTGTTGACAAATCTATTAATAACCCTCGAGGCCAGGAAGAGGATAGGTTCTTGAGGTTGGAACAATAGGTCATAGATATCATTCATAACATGAATCTACTTATGGTGTATTTTGCAAACAAGTCAAGAGTCAAAGAAGATAGAGGTTCCAAATCAAAGGTTAGATCATAGGGGAAAGTGAAGGATCGAGAATACCCAGAGAGGGAGTCTAATAAAGACCCTAAAATGAATAAACCCAATTCGAGTGTTGTGAACCATTCACGGTCCTTGTTAAAAATGGAAGTGAAGGTTGAAATCAAGCCATTTTTATGTGATATTTGATACTTTGAAGTTAAATTATTTGTTACAATAATTAAAGGTTTCTTTTAATGTTCAACACACAAAGGAAGGACATAAAATTTCATTTGCACATATGAAATTAGAGGTCCATTCCCTATCCTCATTGGAAATCCACACAAAAACCCTATGACTAAAGGAAAATCCTCCAGTGACTAAGTGGGAGGACTTCAAAACTCTCATAAAGTCACATTTCTACCTTATCATCTATTTAGAGGACTAGTGGATTTGGTGGCATTACTTCAAGAACAGATAGGGGAAAGGTTTATATGAGTACACAACATAATTTAGGAAGATGGCAATAATGTTGGGTATCTCCCCAAAAAACCAAGACACACTCCTCAAGTATATTTTAGACCTACACAACCATTTTTGGAAGTAAGAAATGTTCTTCAAATGCAAAACGATGGATTAGGCTTGTGTATAGGCACAATATGTGGAGAACATAGGCCTGAAGAAAGGGAAATCAAGTGGGTCAAAACAAAAGGAGCAAAAAGAAGCTTCCAAAGAGGGGAATAAGAGGCAGAATGGGGGAAAAGACAAAAATACAATGAGTCATAGCACACTAGTATCAAGATCCCAATAACCACTACAACCACTATAACATTGATGGTCATACAGAGGGGAAGTGATGAAAGTTTTATCCAGAGCTCAACCTGAAGAACTGAAAGAAAGTTGATAAGAAAAAAAAAATGTCATGGCCATTGATTCAAGCATCAATGTGGAAATCATCTTTCACATAGATAATAATATTGTATGTACATCAGTGTAGAAGGGGGTGAATTTGAGTAGTTTCAACAACAATAAGAGAAGGAAATGACCATACTCTTCCACATAAAGTTATAGGTCACGAAGTTGAAAATTAATGCTTTATTTGACTCCAGATCATAGGTGAATATCATATCAGAAAATAAGGTCCAAATATTGAGACTAAGGACATGACCATTTATTGCAGCTAAATTTACCCTTTTTTTTAACTTACCCTATCCTTTTTTAAGGTAAATCTATCTTAATGTAAATGGATTATGAATCATAGGTTGGTGTATAACTTGTGCTTTACATTTAAAACCTTAATTACAATTTCACCACCAGGTCTGAATCAGCTCGCAAATTGGGATTAAAATGCACATAGGTAGCCCTTGACCTTCTGCTAACCCAAGTTACTAAATTATGAATAATTATGTCTTTGGGCACCTAGTTGTATTGCACTTACATCTCATGCCCGCACTCGAAGTAATCTGATGGCTAAAATAAAGTGGATCCAACAACCAAGGTTTATTCGAGTCTCAAATTGCATGAATACTAACACCAACACTCCTTCCCAAAACAATTGTGCAATCATTAACCCTCAGATCTAACAACAGAGAAAATTTTGGGTTTGAAAGCTCTCGGACATTAACATCCTCTCCTCCATCGGAAACCATCCAACGATCGGCATTGAGCAAATCAATGACCCACAAGCATTTCAAATATTGATTGAAATGAGCTTTTCTTGTCACCTCCCCACCCGATTGCATACAACTGTAATCAATATTTAGTCCCACCACTTTAAAGGATAATTAATACAGAGAGGGGTTGGTGTACTCTTTGTAAGTTCATTTGCATGTGATTTAATTAAAATGTTAAACGTTCCAAATATTATGATGTTTATCACTTCACCCCATTTTAAATTATTTCATACTCATCCTCCAAACTTTATACCTTGTGCTACACTGTAAATCAACATCGAAAATTTGGTAAGTATCCACAACTTGTTTTCTCCATACTGGCATTATTATTATTTCCTCCCTTTCGGATTTAGGAAAGAAATGGCCCATAATCCTTTGGATAATACCATTATGGACCATTTGGTGTATGTGTGAGATACACTGGTTATTAATACTGATATTTACACACCTATGAAGTCCCTAAGTATTGATATTAGCCACCCTTCATATGAATTCCTTGTGAAGATAGGGCTCTTGTGAGTGACACTATTGGTTGTACACTCTGGCCATGAACCAAGCATGTTTCTAATTGATAATCTAAATCATGATACTAAAAACATCATGTGACTCACTAATAACCATTTTTTCCTTGAAGTCTCCTAGGAATCCCTATCCATAATGCTATGCTTGCCCATGTATTCTAAAATTTTCTCGAATAGATACCTAATCAAGCCATCCCTCATATGGTGTGATGATGAGAAAGTGAAACTTTTACGGGTATTTTTCATACCCTAGTTACATTTCTTAGCTTACCTTTCACATTCCAGCAAGCTCTCTTAAACCATTATATCAAATGATAGTCAACCTCTTGGAATTTATTCAAAGGTATTCTTATGATTCTAAGATCGATGAGTCCATGCTAGTATTAGTGAGGGAAGTGCTGAAAAACCCCAACAAAATTAAAATAAAATTCCCAGGATACTTGGCATCTAACATTTACTTGGATTTAACCACATCACAAAGCTATCAAGTTTTCAGGTATTGTACCTATGTAGTACATTTAATTTTGTTCAATTACTCTAACTATTTCATTAGCACTAAACTAGTAGAGGATAAAAAGGATAAGATAGGGAAAAAGAAGGAGATAGATTGTTGGTCACCACTACTATATCCAGGAAGAATCCTTGGAAGTTATAACAAATCTATAGACATATTTTCCTTCTATTTGCATGTCAAAATGTGGCAATAGACCCGTGATAGGATTTTCCCAAAGGCCCAAAGAACCTTGTATCTTACAAAGGAGAGTAGCATTGGGAAATGGTTTCTTTTCTCTGATTATTCATTCATTAGAGGTTATGGATTTGAAGGAGAACCTTACCATTTACCTAATTTTACCCCCCCTACTTATTTGCTTTGAATATTGTTGGACAGTGGTTACAACTAGATGAGTTTCACTTACTTCAAAGAATAAGAAGGAGATGATTGCGACACCTTATCCCATAGGTCAATTTATCATCAAGCACAAATTTTCCTTGGAAATTATAAACAAGAATTATTGGATTTAGGCATAGATAAATATATATGTTGCCATTCTGACATTCTACAAAATTTATCTCATGTAAGGAAATCAATCATCTTACTATCTTATGTTCAAGACGTGAAACATGAACTTTAAAATTTAGCTAACATTGGTTATTCTCCTCAAAATGATATTGATCCAACTGAACTGTAGGTGACTAAAATGGCCATGGTTGAACTAGATCCTGTCAAATAGGGAAGTACTAAAGGAAATGTAAATATGACCACACATGAGGAAGAAGAAATGGTTGAGGTAGAAATAGGTACCATGGATTATTAGTTGCAAGGAAAACCTCTAAAGAGAAAGGCGAGTTCAATCAATTCTAAAGAAATGTTAGTCGATAAGAGAATAATAAAGGATGTTATTGGTGATGATAAGGAGGAAGTTATATTCCAGAAGACCAATGAGGATCTATTAAAGCAGTTGGAAGATACTTTGGAGCAGACCAAAATGAAAGATTTAGGAAATAAATCAGCGTTAGTTGGAAATAGCTTTGTTATTGAAAAGCTCATGAAGAATGGGAATGAAGAATTAATGATAGCCTTGGAGATCATAAGAATACAAATGATATAATATTCAAAGAAATAACTTCATATTCTAGATTAAGGTTCTTGTCCAAAACTTATTTGGATAACAATATGTCTAATATAATTGTTTTGAAACTAACAAAAAACATAGATGCACAGTTACTGGGATCCAAAGTCACTTCAACTATAATCAATTTATCTAAAATTAATGGTATTAATATAGTGGACTGGCATAAAAAAACAAGGAAGTAGTGGCTAAAATATTGTTGGATTTTACAATCAACATTAGAAAGTATCAAACAATTATTAGTATGGCCCAAGCACAACTTAAATATGCCTTGGTGGCAGTCAAAACTAGGGTAAACCAAATAAAACAACTTGAATACAGGATAATTAAACAATCAGGTATGCCCAAAAATGGTTTTAGCACCTAAATCCACCTTAGGCTGAAGGAAGGCAAAATTCAGGGTAACCACAAACCACGCTTAGTCTCGTAGCTAGCCCTACCAGAACAGGAGAGGGCTCTCTCCGAGTCATGCTCAGCAAATAAGTAAACGAAATGGCCTGAGATGACTTACAGTGAAATATTGATCTTAGGCTAGTAAGTAAATATGGATACGAGAAACAATTCTTTTATGAATGATTGAGTTTCTGGGATGGTATGGGACCAATGAACAACAAATGAGTAGAGAATTGAATACAAAGGCACAAATTACTTCAAGAGGAAAGATAGGTGGAAAGTCTAGCAATTTAGTTTGAAATAACGAGGAATGGAGAGATTTCTTAGGAGGGTGAAAAGGGCATAAGTACATGAATCCTTTTCAACAAAAGAGAAACACACAGTGTGAAACTTTCCCACAGGCAGAGCAATAAAAATGAATTCTACCTTATCTTACTCAAAAAATTTCACTGGAAATGAATATGAATGAACTATGAAACATAACAAGATACATATGAAACATAAGGAAAAACACATTTGCTACACTCACAACCACATGAATCTCATGAAACAGAGCCACGGCCTTTCATTAATCCTCTGTCAAAATATACAATGAAGAAACAAAGTTTCTTTCCCACAGTCTCCCAGAAATTACAAGCCAACCAACCCTTTGCAAATAGTTTGCATACAATAAATAGACCATGCTATGAGGAGATAGAACGACCAAGAGTTGGGGAGTTTCTCAAATCATTACAAAATGGAGATGGAAATCCAACCATTAGCTATAGGTGCAGCGTTACAAAAATGACAAATGGCTTGGGTGACCGTTTGCCTTCCTTTGCCACTTGGATAGAAGCAAAACTCTTTAAATTTTTCCTTAGTTGCTGAAAAAAGTGAAATGTAGATGAGTGGGCCCAAATGGAGAAAGTCGCGAATCGAAATTTCGTGAAACGGAGGTGAATTTGGCCCTTTTCTCTATATGTGTCGCGCCTAATTCTATATGCGCCAAGCCACTTTGGAGGGTGTTTTGCGGTACCTGCAAGAGTCCAAAATGTGCCCAAGTGTGCGTGTTGGAAATCCTGGCCTGTCTACCTTCCAACCGATGTGGAATTTATGAATTTGGTGCTCATTTTCCCCTCCAAATCTTCATTCTCCCAAGACTGTTTCCTGTGTGTCAAAATAGGGGTAGAGAGGTCATTTTTTGGGTGTTTTTGGCCTCCTGGAGACTCAAATCATGCTCAAATTTCTTGTCCATGCACTAGTAGTTGTGATTTTGCATGCTGAATCCAAAAATGCAAGCCATTTCCAATTTTGAGCTCCCAATCCTAAGCGATGCGCCAGTGGCGCGGCGCACAGGGAGAAAAAAACTGTGTTGTGACCAAAAATTTTCCATGTGACCAAAATTGTCCCAAATTTCTTGAAATTTGGGCTGGAGGTTCTCTAAGAGGTACTATGCTAGGCCACAAAGGCTTCTGCCAAGATTCGAAGCCGATCTTGCTCTTTTTGTCTCTTTTGCCTCTTTGTCGCTTTGCTCAATTTTGCCTTAAAGCTCCTTATCCGAGCCTTTGAACTCATGTTCCATGCCCTGTAATGATAAAACATCCACCTCAGTATGGTTTTGTCTTTGTCAGCCTTCTCCAGTAGTCTCTCAAGGTGGATGTTGATACACTCGAGCCAAGACTCACGGTCATTGTTAATCTCTTGCTCCAAGGGAGTGAGCTTGATCCTCCTATGTTGGGTAGCTTGGTGATTCTCACGGATGCTTTGCAGCTTTATGATCTCATGCTGGTCCTCAAGCTGTTTGTTCCTCTGCTCCAAATACCTGATGATCCATTTGGCCCTCTCCAAATTGAGTGACAAGTCTTGGATCTCCGTTTTCTCCTCCTGGATGGTCATCCTGAGTTTGACACTCTCCACATCTGCATCATCATACTGAATGAGGATGAAGTCAGCCTCCTCTTCACCTAATGGCACCTCGTCATGCATGGGCCTCTTGCCCTTGTCCTGTACCTGTGTTGTTGACGCTGGAAGCGAGGCCCCTTCCACCTCGAGTGGAGATAACACTCGCTTTGCTGCTACAAACAAGTGCCTACTGCCTCTCTGATATGTGATGAATACTGGCATAGTAGGGGTCTCATGGCACTCATACTAATTAGAAGGACCACCTATCTCATGCTCTGCCTCTGATAATACCTGTGAAGTGCTGAAAAGGTCACGGGAGATGAAGTCCTCCCAAGCAATGCCCTGCAATCCCAACTGATGATCCACCAAAATCCGAATAAGAGCAAAGTGATAAACACTGTTAAGTTGCTACTGAGGGATCTTATGCTGCATGAAGGTGTTCATCCTCTCTATGTTCCTGCAAATAAAAAATGGGAGGTTCATCATCCGCACCCTGGTAAAGTGCATGAGCAACCTGATGTGATAGGCATATAGACGAGAGAATCTCCCCTCACAGCTGAAGTATTTCATGATCAATTTCATGAGTGGAGCATATTCATCTTTCAAATATCTAAATGGAAAGACTCTTGTGAGTTGCCTCAAGAAACTAGCCTTAATGTAAGGCTCATAATGTTGCCTATCCACCTTCTTTTTCTTGTGCCACTGTTCTCCAACATTTGGTATGCCGGTTGCTAATGAGATAGCTTCAGGTGTCAATGTGAAGGTGACCCCGGCCAAGATAGACTGACCTCCATGTAGGTGAAGCACAAATAGACGGGCCAACTCATGATGAACTCTAACATTAGCCACCCTTTGAGAAAATTAAAAACATGATAGATGTTGGAAGCATGACATAGCAAGAGGGTAAGCATGCAATCTAGTGAGGGTGGTTGGCTCATCCCTAACATGTTTGCCACTCTTGTGATGTCTCCTGGGAGCCTGTTCTTCTGAGGATGAATCACTTTGTGTCTCCATCTCATACTCTGATGAATGCTCAAATGCCATGACTGTTGTGTGTACTGTACTTGGGCTGCCCTTTGATGATGGTATGAAACTAGGTGTTGTTGTGATATCTTCCACCAAGGGGAACAATGAAAACATGGAGTATTAGGAGGGAAATAATATGATGGGAATAGGGGTTATGGGGAGAATTTTTGTTTAGGGATATGTAGGAGGGTTTGGGGATTTGATAAGGTAGGGTTTTGGGGTTTTGATTGATCAAAGAGTGGAGGGATAGGGGATAGGGTTTGGTAGTGTTTTAGGGTAGGGATAATAGGAAAAATGAGAAAGGGGGGATAGGGAAAATAGGAAAAAATGGGATAGGGAGGATAGGGAAAAATGGTAAGAAAGGGAAAATGAGGGGTGATAATGGAGCCTTGGCACTAACACCACAATTTTGCAACCTTAGCAACCATGGCTTTGATGTTTTTTTTAGTGGTTGGTTTTATGAGTTTTGTTGCAATTAAACATAGCCATGAAACACCATAACATTCACAAAATTTTCTGAGCAAGCCATGATATAGAGCCTACCTATTGATTTGAGGGGTTTCACAAGAAACTTGAAGCAATTTGGCACGATTTCGGGCCTTTGTGGGTGTGCGTCGCGCACCAAACCCAGTGCGCCGCACCCTTTATATGTGTCGCGCCCTTGTAAAATTTGCAATGTGGGGTGGCTTTGTGTGCGCCGCGCTCTGTATGTGCACCGCACCGCTCTGTGTGTGCGCTGCGCTCTAGAAAACGACTCCCACTTCACTCCAAATGCGTGCTAGCTCTCTCACAAACTTTGATATGTTTCTCTATGACATTGATTTGCACAATGACCTTGATTTTTGTGGAAACTTGTATATAAAGACTTTGAAGTCATGGGTTTAATTTTTTATTCTCCAAAAACCCACTTTGCTAATGTTTCATTTTGGCTTTTTTCATTGACTTAAAGCAACACTGAATTTCACTTTTCCCTTTGAAATTTTAGCTCAAATGATGAAATTTTCAGCACTCTTTGCAGGGATTGCATGACAGGGAATTTGGTCACAGAAACCATGACTGCACCTGAAGAAATCAACTGACGACTTTTTTGAAAATTTTATCACAAATGACAATGTTTGACTTTTCTTCAAAATAGAGTTTTGAAGAATAGTTGAAGTCTATCAACATGACGATGAAACTCTCTGAATCATAACTTTGTAAGGGCCTCACTCTGGCCTATATGGCTTTATTGGACATGGTTGAAGACCAATTCATCTGATCCCTAGACCTAATGACTGAATATGATTCTAGTCCATTAAGGATCGAACATTGACTGTCATGGACCTATGTGAACCTTAACAAAAGACCTGAGCCAGCAGGTGCCAGACATGAGGGGAACTGACTAATAAGACCTTTTTCGTTAGATTATGGCATGCCCCTAGCGGAATGCAGCTGAGTGAATGGAGTGGGACTCCTAAAATTGAAATTCATAAAGAGTTTTGATCTCTGATGGAGGACTGACAATACCAACTCTAACATTGGCTCCAATGGGGGATGGTAGCTCCTTGGAGGTGCCAAGAACAGCAGATCTCTGGAAGAGCTAGATAGTGCCTTCATCCATTGGGCTATGGAGTCATTATTTTGAAAAACAACATAGGACTCTGACTCATTTATGAAACTGAAATGACCAAAAAACTGACTTAAATTTGACATTGAAATGACTTGAAGACTAACTTGATAAACTCAAACCAAACTGAAATAAAAATGGTATTTACAATGATAGTGGAAGCAATGTTAATAACTCAGAAATGGTACCACTTGAGCAGCCAACCATTGATCGGCCCTCCTGGACAATCTTCCTCGTTCATTTCCTTCAGAAGAAAGGCATTCTCACCTCGATATGCGGCAATTTTAAAGGGACCTTTCCAGAGGTTCTCGAACTTATCGTGCTTACCTTTTTCCTCATTCCTTGCATCCCACTTTAGCACCGCATCATGCAACTGAAATTTGTCCACCTTTGCTTTTCTATCATAAATTTTCTTGATCTTCTCCTGTAATTTGGATGTGTTCATGAAAACTTCTTCTCTGGTCTACTACAAGTGGACAGTTTGATTCAAACTTCTCTGCATGGGATCTTCTTCACTGCTGGCCTCCTGAAGAAGTTTGATTATCAGGGTAGCGAGAGAGGTAGGAAACACTGTATCAACTCCATAAACAAGCTCAAACGGTGACGTACCAATGGATTTCTTCTGACTGACCCGATCTGCCCAAAGCGCATTGACCAACCTCTTATGCCAGCTCTTCTTGTTTATTTCCAGCAGCTTCTTGATGATGTTGACCAATGATTTGTTCAAAGTCTCTGCCAATCCATTCCCTTGCGGATGATAGGCAATTGAGTGGCCCAGAATGATATGATATTTATGACAAAACTCGACCATCCTTTTAGATTTGAAAGTTGTTGCGTTATCAATGATTAACTTATTCGGGCAACCAAAGCGAGACAAGATGTTATTTTAAAGGAATGAAACGATTACCGCATCAATAGCTTGTTTGGTGGGAATTGCCTCGATCCATTTCGTGAAATACTCTGTCACTATGAGGATCCATCTATGCTGACCGGAAGAAGCAGGATGAATTTCACCAATGAAATCCAATCCCCAATGCTGGAAAGGGGCACTCACCTCTATAGGCTTAAGTGGTAAAGGCTGTTACTTCTACTTTCCTTCGAAAATCTGACACTTATGACAGCGCTTGACCATCTTATATACATCAGCAAACAATGTCGGCCAATAGTATCTCGCTCTCAGAATTTTATTTGTTGTTGATTTCCAAAAAAGGGGACCACCACAGTGTCCTTGGTGGCAGTCCTCCATGACCTTCTTTGCTTCCTTTTCCACCAAACAATTTAACAGAATGCCACCGGGATCTTTCCAATACAGTGCAGAATTTAGAATGCAAAACTTGGCAGCCTTCAACTTGAGTGTTATCGCTTTGTTTCTAGTCATGTTGAGTGGTGGTGACAAATTTTTAAGCACATATATGATATCTGAATACCATGGAGAAAGAGAAAACATTTCAGATACCTGAATTGACGATCCTTCCTCATTCTCATTGGACATAGCAGCGATCAGATTTATGTCCAAGGCGTGCAAGTTTGATTCGGCCATTAACTTTCCCAATCCATGTCCTTTAACCAACTTTGTGGGCTTTATGTCCACATCATATTCCAACAAAGCTATAATACATTTGCCTCGTCTTCCTTCCGGATCGGTCTGCACTAAAACATCTTTGACAACAACGTTAGAAACATAGGCCAAAATATGAAAATGTAGAATATATACCCGAAAATCTTTCAATGCTTTCACAAGTGCAAGGGCTTTTTTCTCAATGATATTGTATTTTAAGGCTGCATCTCTTATAGCTCCGCTGAAGAATGCAATGGGTCTTTCATGATCATCTCTTTTCTGCAATAACACAACTTCCATAGTGCGCTCCGAAGCAAATGAGCACAATATAAAATCCTGAGTGTAGTTCGGGCTGACTAGAACTGGAGCTGAGGAAAGAGCCAATTTGACCAAATTGAAATATTTTACAGCCTCCTCTGTCCATTTCACTTGGCTGTCCTTCTTAAGAATGTTTGTCATCTCTCTTAGGTGTTCAGCAAGATTAGGTACAAAGCAGTGTAGAAAATTCATTTTACCATTGAAATATTGTATCTCTTTCTTATTCTGGGGCAGATCGATTTGTTGAATTGCTTGCACACGTGCTGGGTCAATACGAATGCCATATTTTGAGATAATATACCCAAGTAGTTTGTTGTCCTCCATGGCGAACAAGCTCTTCTTCGGATTCAGTGACAAGCCATATTTTCTGCACTTTTGAAAGACAGTTTTTAGATGGTACATGTGCTCTTCATCAGATTTGGAAAACACCGTCAAATCATCCAGGTACACAACCAAAAAGACATACTTCTCATTTGCGAAATCCAAGTCCATTGCACGCTGAAATGTGGAACCCGCATTCTTCAAACCGAAAGGCATTTTAGCGTAATGAAAGGTTCCCCATGGAGTGGTGAACACTATCTTGTCTCGGTCATCTTCATGGACTGAAACTTGGTTATATCCGGAGTAACCATCAAGTAGTGACATACGAGATTCTCCCACTACTCGCTGAAGTATATGGTCCATTTTGGGCAGTGGATAATTATCTTTCAATGAAACGTTATTGAAATTTCTAAAATCAATGCATAAGCGAATCTCATCTGCCTTCTTTCGTACGGGCACCAAATCAGAGATCCAATCCAAAAATCTGATTGGAACAATGATTCCTGATTCGTACAACCTGTTGATCTCCTTTTCAATAGATGGCAGCAACTATGGATTTAGCCTTCTCAACTTCTGTCTGAATGGTTTTTGATTGGGATTGATGGGTATAGTGTGATGACTTATATTGGTATTGTATGTCTTTAAGTCAAAATAGTCCCAAGCAAACACATCTACAAATGAAGACAACAAATTGATATATTTTTCCTTGATCATTGGTGGTAATGCTTTGGAAAATTTTACCAATTTAGGATTAGCAGTTGTTCCGATATTGACCTCTTCCACACCCTTCTTTGTTGGTTGCAATGTTGGCTTGCGAGCTACATCATCTTGATCAAAGAGTTCTTCTAAAGGTATCAAGCCTTTAGGAATAACGTTATTCTTCAGCTGCAACACGTCCATTTCATTGATCTGCACCTCATCTGTACCATTACCTTTACCATCGTCATCTTCTACATCAGTTGAGGTCTCTTTGAACTTGCCTTTGTTTTGCAGAAAATCATCAATCTCCTCATCATCTTGGAAAACTTGCCAATATCTCTGATTGTCTGGAACATTTGGACGATGCTTGACATGGATTTCAAATTTATTGCTAGAGTTCATTGGGACCTTCAAACTACTTGCTGCCTTAGCAAGAGCATCAGCAATACTATTTTGTATACGAGGCACACATTTCAAGGAGTATTCTGAAAATAATTTTAGGATGTCTAGGACTGCATTATGGTAAGCCCACATCCAAGGATGCTTTGCTTGATATTCACCTCTGACCTGCTTAATTACCAATTCGGAGTCCCCATATACTGAAATCCTCTTAGCATTCAGCTTTCTTAGAATTTTTAGACCAGCAATCAGGGCTTCATACTCATCTTCATTGTTTGAACAATCAAAATCCAACTTGTAAGAGCATACTCGCACATTACTAGGGACTTTGTTCGGGGCGTAGAAAGGCCTGCGTACCCAAATTCCAATTCCAGCTCCATCATTTCCCACTGCTCCATCGAAATCCATGGTCCACAAACCTTCTTCCTCCTCTTGCAAGTGCTGGAAATCTATTTTTTGTGCTTTATCTGCTTGATGTCCATTACTTTCATCTGATTGCTCAATGATGTTCTGTTGTTCTTGTTCTTCTTTCTTTAAAACTCCTCTGAAATTTTCTGTTATTTCCGGAATATCATCTGCTTCTACTAACTGACTATCAATATCATTGAAACTATCAAAATACAAAACAAAAGACTCTAAATCTGTATGTACATAATTAATTGGATGATTTATTGGTTTCTCCTTTCTTGTGATCATGTATTTCATTTTCTGTTCCTGATACAGTTTCCTCATTTGGCCAAACACTGGAATCGCTGCATAGGAGAAATATAGTTGTAGTGTCCCTTTCAGTTTCACCAACCAAGACCTGGAAAGAAGCATGCCAAACTTGGGAGGGATATCTGCTACAACAACATCCATCAAAACATTCTTCATTGGGAGCTTATCCAGATTCACAACCAAGTCTTTGATGAGTCCTATACATATTACTCTGCTGGAATCAAATGAATAGAGATCATGGTATTGTCGGGTGATGTCCAGACCAAGCTTATCCATAATAGCCTTGGGCATGAGATTGTGAGAAGCTCCGGAATCGAACATGGAATTATGTAACACAAAATCATGCAATCTTAAACTGATATAAAAAGCTGGCACATCACTATCAGGAGACTCACCATTCGATGCTGGCCCAAAAATCATTTCGGGTTGATCATCTTCGACATTCACCATGTCGGACATTGGGTCCAAATTCAATATTTTAGATACTTGCCCTCTTAACTACTTTTCCTCATTATTTCAGTCAAGGGAATGGATACCTTCAATTTAGAAATATCATTCTCTAAATTAAAAGCGGGAATCTTTTCTACCTCTTTGACTGGGGTTTCTTTCCTTTCCTTTTCTTTCAATGCAACTTGCTGATGTGATTGTTCTGCTGATGGTGATTTGCTGCTATCCGGATCAACCGCCTCCTTTCCTTTCCTTTGTGTGACTGATGAATCATTCTTTGATGCCTCATCATCCTTCCTTTTCTGAATTGGTTTAACCAGCACATCTCTGTTTCTAAGTGAATATCGCTGCTGCTGGGTGGACAGAGCATTCATATAGCCTCTTTGGTACTCATCTGATTCTTCCTCCAAGATGGTGTCATTTGCTAGAATGAAATCTACGTCTTTGTGTACAGCCGAACTTTCTGCATACTCCTCATCCTTAGTGAGATAAATAGGAAAATCATCAGGAGTAAAGAGGTGCTTTTCTTCACCTATTATATTCTTGTCCTCATCTGACTCCGGTCCATGCATAAAATTTTGCTGCAAAGGTGGTTGTACTGGCTGCTGTGCTGTCTGCTCTTGGGCTCACTGATCTCTCTGTCTTATTCTATATTGTGGTTGTTGCTGACCATGAAAGTTAGAATTTCTAACTTGTGGCTCCCGTTTGTCAAGTTTCACCCTTTCAAGCATCTGCTCTACCTTCCGAAGTAGCTGATCTACCAAGGAAGATTCTTCTTTTACGGTGACCTTCTTCTCTGCCTTTGCTCTAGCTCTCTTGGTCAGCATATTTGCTTCAACGCTGACCGCTATCTTCTGCATGTCTTCCATTGTGGCCAGTTCTCTCTCTCTTAATTGATAAGCCATGTCATCATCAAAACCATCCATGAACTTCACCATGGCTAGTCCCACAGGTGGCCTTAGATGATCTGGAATTTCATTATAAACTGAATTGAATCTAATGTAATAGTCTTGGATCGACTCACCAGCATTTCGTTTGATTTGCTCATATTCAGCCAGAATTTGAAGAGGATTCTTTTTCACTTCCCATCGGTTTAAAAATTGTCTTTGTAGGTCGGCCAAGGTAGCGATACGTGCAGCCGACAAACCTCTGAACCATTTCCTCACTTCACCTGCAAATGTCTGTACAAAGAGTCTCATTGCCACATTCTCCGCATCGATCTCATGAAGTTCATAGAAATCTGCCATTCTATCCACATGTTGCTAAGCAGTAATGTTGTTAGGAGTGCCAACAAAAAATGGGATTTTGCTTTGATAATCTGCAAGCATATCATCTAAACCTTGAGGCAGAACAAGAGGTGCAAAACGGGCAGCCATCACTCTTGGTGGATTTGGCCTTGGAGTTGTTGGAGGAGTGTGCATAGTTTGTAGGGGGCTAGCAATTGGAGTTTGAAGCTGAGCTATAATGTAATTATCAATTGACCAGTTAGACCCTTCCGTCTCCAAGTCTACAAGAAACTGTGGCTTGTGGACAATAGAGTCAACCGCCCTTTCGGATTTGGTCTCGAACAATGATATTTCAAACTACTCATCAAAATCTAACTCTTCAAGATATTCGAAAATGTCAAGACATGAATGGGATTTGAACACGGGAGATATAAAGCTCTCTTGACGACAAATTCTTGAAATAAAATTGGGATTTTCGTAGATGTGCAGAGGATCTAGATCTGGATTAGCTTTGGTATATCTTCTAGAAGCTAGCATGCTATTGAGAAAAATCAAAGGACACAACCAACTCACTCAGCCTATCAAATCCTAAAATTATCATCCGGAAGCTTAGAATTATCAAGAAGTAAGGGGATTAATTTAGTTCCCCCGCGGAGTCGCCACTATGTCAACACCTAAATCCGCCTTAGGCTGAAGGAAGGAAAAATTTAGGGTAGCCACAAACCACACTCAGTCTGGTAGCTAGCCCTACCAGAACAGGAGAGGGCTCTCTCCGAGTCACGCTCAGCGAATAAGTAAACGAAATGGCCTGAGATGACTTACAGTGAAATATTGATCTTAGGCTATGTTAAAGCCCCGAAAATCAGGTCGACAACAAGGGGGATACCCACCCGGTCCGGACCTTGGTTGGCAGCTCCTTATCCGTTTGGTATAGCGGGTCTGACTGGGGATGACGGGACCAGTTTCCCGATCTGAGGATGTGTGTGTGTAGAGTTGAATAATGTTTATCTAAGAGTACTTTAAAGCTAATTTAATTCAAATTCTTAAACTAACTCTATGCTATTGTAATCTAATGAGAAACAACACATCTAATCTATGCTAACCCGGGATGTATATCTTCTATTATGAATCTAAAAAGATTTCAAACAATAACTGGTAATAAAGATCATTCAGCTATCATAAGAATAGAAATCAATTGAGATAAACCACTTTGCATAAGAAGTTATGCAAAACAGTTGTGAACAGCATATCACATAATAAGCTATTCATATGTCAGACATAAATAAATGACTCCACCGTACAAAAGTGCCAAATGGTAACCCATACATTCATGCAATAACATATAAACAACTGAAAACTGTAAATCACTTAAAGAATATAAGCAGAAATGGCCAAGAGATAAAAGTACCATTTATGACTGATCCTACTCACAAACTTCAAGCAAAAACGATCTATCTCTACTTGTTCTAACATCCACTAAGAGTACAAAAGTGCAACACAGTAGCAGACATCAAAATGCAAAAAAAAAATAAATCTCGATCCACTTCCAACTCAAAACCTCCCTGAGGAGTGCAGAAGTGCATGTTCCCCGAGGACAAGTTTTTGACAAATCTCTGGACCCTTCTCTAAATGCATGAGAAGGGTTAAAATACTACTTCCTAATTCTAATAATAGTGTTTTTACAAAATTTTAGGATACAGTTTTCAAATGACCGTCCTTTTTCTAATCTAATAAAAAGAAAAAACAAACTTCTAAAAATAAGCTATTTCTGAACTTGGTCCTTAAAACTGTAAGTGTTCATCATGGACTTGAGAAGAGTCGGTTGGCGAATTCTGTGCTGAGCTGGGCTGCAAAAACAGAATCTATGAGAGCTGGCACTACTTTCTCGGCTGAGTTTATGATGCATTTCACAGTCATCCATTGACTGTGTGGCTTGACTAAGTATGCCCAGTAACACTCCCAATTTAACCTGTTCAATGCCTGGATCACTTTTCCCTTTTCCTTCGCCTTCTACTTCCATTTTGCCTCCAGTCGTGATTTATTTGGTAGGTACCCCGGGGTGGTTTCTGCGATTAAGTTGGCCCTGTGTGAATTCTCATTTACACAGTCGATAAGAATGTTTGCTTGTGTGGCCGCTGTCTCCACTGCTTGTTCTGCCTGCCTGATTTGATCGTCCCATTTGTTAAAGAGCAATTCCTTATGACTCTCATTTATTCTGGGTGCATTTTCTCTTTTCCCTTCCTCTTCATCCTTCCAAGCTAAGTACTCCATCACTCGTCTGTCAATCTGGTCATAGTCACTTTGCAAGTCTGCCACTTGATTGGTGATTCTATCGCTCAGCTCACAATAGTGACCCCACTGCGATATCTTACGTCCCAACTCTTCCTGTTGCTACAGAAGTTGCTCATTTAAGCCAGCAGATTCTGAAACAAACTCGGCAAGTTTAGGCTGGCCTTTATGCATTTCTTGTAGAGTCTGCAACTGCTTTCCTTTTTCATCTAAACTTCTTTGATAGCTTATCTACATCTGTTGAAAGTCTTCCTGTAGCTTCTCGAGCTGTTTGGATGCTTCAACACTAGCATTGGCTTGTTGTAGCTATTGTTGTAGTAGTTGTATTTGATTTTCTTGTTCTTTCAATAGTTGTTGAACTTCCGATGCCTTGTCGATAGTTGCAGAAGCGTATGCTCCTGCGATCTGAGACAACTTAGTAAGATTTTCTGTCGGGTTATTGTTGGGGTCTTTCCATAAGACGTCTAAATGTTCAGAATCTTGTGATAGTGTATTCTATAGCTTTATTTTCTTTCTTTGTCTCCTCACAACTGCTTTATGTTGGGGACTATAGAATACATCCAGTGGGGGAATTTCCTCTACATTAAGTAGAAGCTCAGAAGGTGGAGCAATATGACTGTGCTCCGTTTCTGTAACATTGCTGACTATGGTCGAAACCATTTCTTGCGTTACCTGTGTATTGTTCACAGGTGTTCTTGGGACTTGCCCTTCAAGGATGATCAGCTCCTTGAAGGTTTCCCATTCTTTGTCTAGCTCTGTTGTGACGAGTGGCGCTTTAATGACGAGAGGAGGGACATCTCTTGGCGGGGAGGCGATAACTTGCTGTCGCGACATTGCACTTGACTGAGCTGTATCTTTAGTTGTTTCTTCGCTTTTTTCTTGGTAACTTCTAGACTTTTTAGAACATTCAGGCATTCCTTGGGCAGCGTCAGATTTGGATTTGGAAGTACTAGAGTTTCCACTGAGGCTGACGCTGGGAGTCGGTTCTCTGGCGGGCAGTCGCAGCTTCTCTAGAGGAACACTAGCTAGCCTTCTTTCCCTGTATAACATGAATCTTTGGAGGTCATCTGGAGACAACCTCAACCGAGCTTCTCGCAAAACTTCCTGGAGTGAGCTTTTACCTTGAAACAAATCATCAAACAAATCTTTCTTTCCAACGAAGACTTTTATTTTGATGCTTGTAGTGAAATCATGGGCAACATTATTTAGGTCAAAAGGCCGAGCTAGGAATTTAAATAACTGTAGAGACGTCACATTCTCCACTTCGGCGAAAGCATGTCCTACATCGAACAATGAGAAGGCCCCACAAGCTACAGGAAACTGAGGCCATATGGCCTTCTTCTTGTCTTTAAGTTCTTTGGTCAGGCCGCCTTCTGAGCAGGTTTGATAGGCAATTTCCCAAGCCAAACGTTTATCGGGGTCATATAGAGGTAGGACATGTGGAGGTACAGTTCTCCCAAACACTCCTATATAAGTGAACCATTCTTCCCCGAACCATCTTGCAATGGGGATGATGTCTATTTGCGCTTCGGGTGAGCACCTCGGGGGTTCTTCATCATACATCATTCTATACAGGCGTAAGATAAGCCCATGACAAATCTGATAGAAGTGAGGGGCGAACAGGGAATCCCATAACACTTTATGATAAACATGAATAGGTGACGGGTCCTGGGTAGTCCATTTCCAACCCATAGTGGGGAATTTAGACACATAGCAAATAGAATCCATAATATACGCAGACAGATAAAAAGGAGGATAGACCCTTTGAGACAAGGATCTTTTAGACCAGTAATTCATAACAGCTGTGTATAGATTATCAGAGAATATCTTGGCCCAATCCACGATATCGGCGTTGGTGGCAGCGTCTATGAGTGGTAGCCATTCAGACGAAAATTTATTGATGTCCGGCATCCCAAATAGTCTACAAAGCATGGCCGCAGCAAAAAAATATGGAGAGGTTAGGGAACCAGTGTTGTACATACCGTTTTTGTCCTTTTTGAGCGGCTCCTCTCTTCTGGTCCAATCTTTAGTGGTCTCTGCCAGGTTTGGGTTCTCTGCTGCAAATTTCTTGACAAATTGTGCATTGTAGGTCATCTGAGGTTCAGGAAGATGATACATAAGCTTTAAGTCTTGCGTGGCGAATGATCCTATGAGCCCATGTCCTTGAACCTTGAATTGTCTGCCGTGTAACTCTGCATTGTCAAGTATCCACTTGATCGTATCTGTATACGGTAAAATTTTGGGTATAGCTGCTATTCGGTGAAGAAATGAACATGCTAGCTCCTCTAAGGATGCCTTGGAAGAGTGTTGTGAGCCCGCGGTGGTATCAACCTTCATTACTCTAGGATTTTCTTCCTCCAGCAGCCTATACATGCCTTCCCATGTCGAAATTCCTGCGTCCCTGTTGCAAGCAGTGTCGGTATACAAAGGCGTCATCTCCTTCGTCTTTTCCTTCACCTCGGAGCCTTGAGCTTTATGTTTCTTTCCCATTTGCTCCTGCGTTCGGCTTTGAATCGTCTTAGCTCTTCGTTCCTGCAGACCACGAGCGAAGTGGAAATGGATGATTAAGAAAGGTGATGGGAGAGTTTTAAATGCAACAGATATATCAAATATGCCACTTTACGTGAAGTAATTCTTTACAAAAGCACACATCTTCATTTCATTTAATAACTGACAACTAATCCATTTACTATCATTAAAAGTGCATGATCTTGGGTCAAATTATGGTAAGTGGCTTTTCTTTGAATGGTGCGCCCGAAGGATTCGTGATTAAGTGATTCATGATCTGCTTACGTAACGTCTAAGATCGTGCCATCGCAAATCACAAGTTCGCAAATTGCATCATCGCAGCGATCGCAACATCGCAGGTCGCAGAAGTTTAATTCTTGCCAAATATTGCCAGTTTATTTCTGCGATATGCGATCTTGCAATCGGTGTTATCGCAGATCGGTAGGATTTGAGGTTTTTCCTTATGAGCATTACTTCATTGCGATGCGATGTTATGCTTAACACGGGGGTCTTCGCACACTGATATTATAGGGGAATGAAGGCATTTCCTATCTTTTTTGCAACGCAATTTTAAAGACTTTTACCTTATCGTAGACTTAGGTTAAAAAATATTCGAAAGACCTCTCTAAGCTTACGATGGTAACCTTATTTTGAAGAAAGAAAAACTTGATTTTTCTCAAAAATTAAACTAAGGGTCCCCGTTCATTTAGTATTTTGGTCAACACTTAAATGAACAAGGGGGGGTGTTGCTGGCCACAACAATTGGCAATTCACTTGGGAGAACCAGTTATCTCTGATCTTCTATTGACGTTTTTCAAACTTCTGAAAACAAAAAACAAAAATCTTAGAAAACTTAAACTTTATTATAGAAAGATAAAACATATTATACTTCAAACTGTCAATGATATTTTGTTTCAACCCCTTTCTATTTTAATCACTTGTATCCTTAGTTTGTCCTTGCATTTACATCAGCCATTACTTGGTCTTGAAATAAAAATCAAAATAAAGCCTTCCCTGTATAGCAGTCCCTTTTAAATATGCTTCTTTGTCGCAGGTAGAGCCTATGCTGCCAGCAGGCGTCCATAGCCTCGACAGGGTTACCTATTACCCAGTAATGATCCTTTATCCTGCTTAAGGTTACTTACAACCTTTCATAGAAAAACCCATTTTGACACTTTTTCCTTTTTTATTCTCTAAAGAACAATGTCTTGGTTTGGTGGCCAAATTATGA
>APFE030837522.1:0-37874 GCA_000404065.3 Pinus taeda | reverse complement strand
TTTCAAACAATAACTGGTAATAAAGATCATTCAGCTATCATAAGAATAGAAATCAATTGAGATAAACCACTTTGCATAAGAAGTTAGGCAAAACAGTTGTGAACAGCATATCGCATAATAAGTTATTCATATGTTAGACATAAATAGATGACTCCACCGTACAGAAGTGCCAAATGGTAACCCATACATTCATGCAGTAACATATAAACAATTGAAAACTATATATCACTTAAAGAATATAAGCAGAAATGGCCAAGAGATAAAAGTACCATTTATGACTAATCCTACTCACAAACTTCAAGCAAAAACGATTTATCTCTACTTGTTCTAACATCTACTAAGAGTACAAAAGTGCAACATCAGTAGCAGACATCAAAATGCAAATAAAAATAAATCTCGATCCATCCATTCATCAAAACCTCCTCTGAGGGTGCAGAAATGCATGTTCCGAGGACAAGTTTTTGACAAATTTCTGGACCCTTCTCTAAATGCATGAGAAGGGTTAAAATGCTAATTCCTAATTCTAATAATAGCATCTTTACAAAATTTAGGATGCAGTTTTCAAATGACCATCCTTTTTCTAATCTAATTTAAAAGAAAAACAAATTTCTAAAATAAGGCTACTTCTGAACTTGGTCCTTAAAGTTGCAAGTGTTCATCATGGGCTTGAGAAGAGTCGGCTGGCTGACTTCTGCGCTGAGCTGGGCTACGAAAACAAAATCTATGAGAGCTGGCACTACTTTTTCGGCCGCGTTTATGATGCATTTCACAGTGATCCGTTGACTATGCGGCTTGACCATGTATGCCCAGTAGCATTCCCAATTTATCCTGTTCAATGCATGGATCGCTTTTCCCTTTTCCTGCGCTTTCTGCTTCCACTCTGCTTCCAGTCGTAGTTTATTTGGTAGGTACCCTGGGGTGGTCTCTTCGATTAAGTTGGCCCTGTGTAAATTCTCGTTTACATAGTTGATAAGAATGTTTGCTTGCGTGGCCGTTGTCTCCGCTGCTTGTTCTGCCTGCCTGATTTGATTGTCCCATTTATTAAAGAGCAATTCTTTATGACTCTCGTTTATTCTGGGTGCACTTGCTCTTATCCTTTCCTCTTCATCCTGCCAAGCTAAGTATTCTGTATCCATAACATATGCGGACAGATAAAAAGGAGGGTAGATCCTTTGAGACAAGGATCTTTTAGATCGGTAATTCATAACAGCCGTGTAAAGATTATCAGAAAAGATCTTGGCCCAATCCATAATATTAGCATTTGTGGCAGCATCTATTAGGGGTAGCCATTAGATGAAAATTTATTGATATCCGGCATCCCAAATAGTCTACAAAGCATGGCTGCAGCAAAACAATATGGAGAGGTGAGGGAACCAGTGCTGTACATACCGTTTTTGTCCTTTTTGAGCGGCTCCTCTTTTCTGGACCAATCTTTGGTGGTCTTTGCTAGGTTTGGCTTCTCTGCCGCAAATTTCTTAATGAATTGTGCATTGTAAGTCGCCTGCGGTTCAAGAAGATGATACATAAGCTTTAAATCTTGCGCAGCGAATGATCCTATGAACCCATGTCCTTGAACCTTGAATTGTTTGTTGTTCATCTCTGCATTGTCAAGTATCCACTTAATCAAATCTGTATATGGTAAAATTTTGGGCCTTGCTGCTATCCGGTGAAGAAATGAACATGCTAGCTCCTCTAAGGACGCCTCGGAAGAGCGTTGTGAGCCCGCGACAGTATCAACCTTCATTCTCTAGGATTTTCTTCTTCCAGCAGCCTGTACATGCTTTCCCATGTCGATATCCCTGCGTCTCTGTTGTAGGCAGTGTCTGTATACAAAGGCGCCATCTCCTTCGTCTTTTCCTTCGCCTCAGAGCCTTGAGCTTTATTTTTCTTTCCCATTTGCTCCTACGTTTGGCTTTGAATTGTCTTAGCTCTTCGTTCCTACAGATTATGAGTGAAGTGGAAATGACTGATTAAGAAAGGTGATGGGAGAGTTTTAAATGCAACAGATATATCAAATATGCCACTTTACGTGAAGTAATTCTTTATAAAAGCACGCGTCTTCATTTCGTTTAATAACTGACAACTAATTCATTTACTATCATTAAAAGCGCATGATCTTTGAGGCAGATTATGGTAAGTGGCTTTTCTTTGAATGGCATACCCGAAGGATTCGTAATTAAGTGATTCATGATTTCCTTACGTAACATCGAAGATCGTGCCATCGCAAATCGCACCAATCGCAAATCTCAAGATCGCAAATTACACCATCGCAGCGATCGCAACATCACAGGTCACAACATCGCAGGTCGCAGAAGTTTAATGTTTTCCAAATCTTGCCAATTCATTTCTGCGGTATGCGATCTTGCGATCGGTGTTGTCGCAGATCGATAAATCTTGAAGTTTTTCCTTATGAGTATTACTTCATTGCGATGCGATGTTATGCTTAACACGAGGGTCTTGCGCATAACAATATTATAGAGAAATGGAGGCATTTCCTATCCTTTTTTCCAAAGTGGTTTTAAAGACTTTTACCTTATCGTAGGCTTAGGTTAAAAATATTCGAAAGACCGTTCTAAGCTTACGACAGTAACCTTATTTTTAAGAAAGGAAAAACTTGTTTTTTCTTAAAAATTTAACTAAGGGTCCCCATTCATTTAGTATTTTAGACAACACTTAAATGAACAAGGGGGGTGGGGGGGGGTTGTTGCTAGCCACAACAATTGGCGATTCACTTGGGAGAACCAATTATCTCTGATCTTCTATTGACGTTTTTCAAACTTCCGAAAACAAATTTTTTTCTCAGAAAACTTAAACTTTATTATAGAAAGACAAAACATATTATACTTCAAACTGTCAATGATATTTTGTTTCAATCCCTTTCTATTTTAATTACTTGTATCCTTAGCTTGTCCTTGCATTTACATCAGCCATTACTTGGTCTTGAAATAAAATTAAAATAAAGTCTTCCCTGTATAGTAGTCTTTTTAAATATGCTTCTTTGTCGCAGGTAGAGCCTCTGCTGCCAGCAGGAGTCCATAGCCTCGACAGGGTTACCTTTTACCCAGTAATGATCCTTTATCCTGCCTAAGGTTATTTACAACTTTTCAGAGAAAAACCCATCTTGACACTTTTTCCTTTTTTATTCTCTAAAGAACAATGTCTTGGTTTGGTGGCCAAATTATGACACAGTCATTCACTTGATTTACACTTTTGCTGAACAAGCTGGCTCGTGATGAGACCCCTTGTCTTTTGATTGCAACAATCTTGAGTCGTTGCCCTGTTTTGGTGGACAGTATTTGGCAAAGTTAGCAAGTTATAATATCTGTGATCATGATAAGCCGGCTCGTGATGAGACCTCTTATTCTTTGAGATATAGTGTTTTCTTGGATTGTTTCCCTGAATGCTGTGATTTCCTTTAGCAGGGAGGAAGTCAATTTTCTTTCCTTAAGAAAGTTCTGGACGACAATAATAGAGCTTCTTTGGAAATAGCTGTTTCTACAGGGACCCCTTATTTTGTTATTGATGCCTTTCATTGTACTGACGTAAGACAATTCCTTCACTAAGATTGCTTTCTTCAAATTTTTTGGAGTTGAAACTAGTATCATATCTGGGTTAAAGTTCTATTGATAATAAAGATAAAGTTTCCAAAAAGATTTGTTGTTTATAGAAGCAGGAGTTCAAAATCTTAATAGAGAAAAGGTGACTTTAGTAAATGCCAAATGCTGCTAACCATAGCAATTTTTATTACGGAGAAAAGTATTTAACGAAGTGAGAGGTAGACATTCCCTAAGGTTATGTAGAGAATAGGGATAATCTCTTCTCTTATTTTGTCTACCAACAATTAAAAGTAAACCTAATAACCTAACTAAACTACTCCTACTCCCATCCTAACTATATACAAAAATTTAACTAGGTGAAATGATATTTCCAGTGGAGCCATCTTCTCATTTTTATTCCTACACGTATGTAACTTTCCAATATTAGTGTTAAGAACGGAACTTTTCTTGGACTGTTAATGTTGGATGTGGAATAAGAATGTATAACTTCAGTTGGAATTCTGTCTGAAATTTCTTTCTCATGAAAACTTCTTTCCAACTGGATATCTATTGGATCATAAAAATGAGGATGAATTTATGTTATGGATTGATGATCTTGTAATAGAGGAAGTTCTGGACTTCCTTGACACAGTTTAGCTTTCCAAAATGGTAGCTCGTCTTTTGAATGTTCTTTGATAAGGTGCTCAACATACCAGAGTAATCTATCAAAAGTCTGAAACTTTAAAACACAATCCGATTTTGTACAAAATGAGTGCAAGTGAGAAAGAAAAAAATGATTATCTGTACAAATAAAGTTACAGCACAACTGGGATTGGCTTGTAATATTTTGTTGTTCACAAGAATTGGCCAGGTCTTGTGAATCAGAAGACAAGTTATGATTGTGAACAGGCATGGGGGGTTCTTCATGATATGAATCATAGATCGGGATATTGTATTGGATAGTAAAATCAGGCGAATGATCTTTCGCTTTGAAATGAGGATTGAATGGTATGATTTCCGAATTAGAATATCTCTCATTATCTGAGTTTTGATGGGTTACTTGAGATAAATCAATAACATCATCGTTGTCAAAGTAACCATCATAAATGATTTTACAGGTTTCCCTAGATTCTTCTTTTTCGTCATATATTTTCAGACAAGGAAAGTCAAGTGATTCTTGTTTGAAAATAACTAAAGGATGTTCTATAGCTATCTCTTTATCTTGAAAACCTGATGATGACTCATTTGAATAATCCTCTATGCTTTTTGAAATATCTTTAATATTGAGAGGGAAAAGTTATCATCACTAAAAACATCGGGATAAAGAGAAAAGTGTGATTCTGAAACACGCATTTAAAAATATCATCATGGAAAAATCTTCGTTCATCAAATTCAACATAGACATCGGGCTTTAGATCATACCTTTGTGTACTGATACTTTTTGAAAGAGAAATAGTTTGTTGTTCTAACCTTGGCATCTGCATTCGTTGACTTGCAACGATATTATCTGACCTTGTATCAAAGTCATCTCCTGGTTCCAAGGCAAGCTTCCCTCCAGCATTCTCGCTTTTGTCTTCTTGTATTAGAGTACGGATGACTCCTAGGCTTTGGGGACTTTCTTCATTATGAGCGATTCGTATATTCAAATTGGAATTCTTGTTCATATTAGAAAGAAATGATACAAAACTCGAACTAATTTCTGCTTGATCAGATATAGCAGGCAGGGAGTGTTCAGCATAATCTAAAGATTCTTCATCTATGAGTTCACTTTCAAGATCATACTTTAGAAAATTAAGATGAAATCGAATATTAAAATCCCTAACAGATTCATCTTGTTTCCGTTGATAATCAATTTCATCATATACCTGGTCATAGTCATAACAATCAAATTCAAAAATGAAAGTTTTGACGAATTGGTCCCAGCTGTGAATTGATGCAACTGGGAGGGTTCTGCACCATTTTCTTGCTTCCGCCATGAATATAAGAGTAAAAATTCTGCATAAAACGCCTTCATCAATTCTTTGAACATCATAACTTGAAACTCTTTGAATACATTGAAGAGCATGATTAAAAGCAGAAGAATTATTCTTACCGTTGAATTTTACCTGAGACAAGAGTCTTACCACTTCAGGTGGAGTGTTGGAAGAGGTAGGAACATGGATGCAACTCCAAACGGGAAGTTTGAGAGCAGCCATCCAGATTCAAATGTTACATTTGAAAATCATTCCAACAGTCACTATGTTCAGGCCCTCCTTCTAGCGCCAAATATGTTGAAGCCCCGAAAATCGGGTCGACAACAAGGGGGATACCCACCCGATCCGGTCCTTGGTTGGTAGCTCCTTATCTGTTTGGTATAGTGGGTCCGACTGGGGATAACGGGACCAGTTTCCCGATCTGAGGGTGTGTGTGTGTGTAGAGTTGGATAATGTTGATCTAAGAGTACTTTAAAGCTAATTTAATTCAGATTCTTTAAACTAACTCTATGCTATTGTAATCTAATGAAAAACAACACATCTAATCTACGCTAACCCGGGATGTATATCTTCTATTATGCGATCTAAAGAGATTTCAAACAATAACTAGTAATAAAGATCATTCAGCTATCATAAGAATAGAAATCAATTGAGATAAACCACTTTGCGTAAGAAGTTAGGCAAAACAGTTGTGAACAGCATATCACATAATAAGCTATTCATATGTCAGACATAAACAAACGACTCCACCGTACAGAAGTGCCAAACGGTAACCCATACATTCATGCAATAACATATAAACAACTGAAAATTGTAAATCACTTAAAGAATATAAGCAGAAATTGCCAAGAGATAAAAGTACCATTTATGACTAATCCTACTCACAAACTTCAAGCAAAAAACGATCTATCTCTACTTGTTCTAACATCTACTAAGAGTACAAAAGTGCAACATCAGTAGCAGACATCAAATGCAAATAAAAATAAATCTCGATCCATCCATTCATCAAAACCTCCTCTGAGGGTGCAGAAGTGCATGTTCCGAGGACAAGTTTTTGACAAATCTCTGGACCCTTCTCTAAATGCATGAGAAGGGTTAAAATACTACTTCCTAATTCTAATAATAGTGTTTTTAAAAAATTGTGGGATACGGTTCTCAAATGACCGTCCTTTTCCTAATCTAAACAAAAAGAAACAACAAACTACTAAAAATAAGCTACTTCTGAATTTGGTCCTTAAAACTGCAAGTGTTCATCATGGATTTGAGAAGAGTCGGTTGGCCGACTTCTACGCTGAGCTGGGCTGCGAAAACAGAATCTATGAGAGCTGGCACTACTTTCTCGGCTGAGTTTATGATGCATTTCACAGTCATCCATTGACTGTGTGGCTTGACTAAGTATGCCCAAGTAACACTCCCAATTCAACCTGTTCAATGCCTGGATCGCTTTTCCCTTTTCCTGCGCCTTCTGCTTCCATTCTGCCTCCATTCGTGACTTATTTGGTAGGTACCCCGGGGTGGTTTCTGCGATTAAGTTGGCTCTGTGTAAATTCTCATTTACACAGTCGATAAGAATGCTCGCCTGCGTCGCCGCTGTCTCGCCGCCTGTTCTGCCTGCCTGATTTGATCGTCCCATTTGTTAAAGAGCAATTCCTTATGACTCTCATTTATTCTGGGTGCATTTGCTCTCTTCCCTTCCTCTCCGTCCTGCCAAGCTAAGTATTCTGTCACTCGTCTGTCAATCTGGTCATAGTCACTTCGCAAGTCTGCCACTTGATTGGTGAGTTTATCGCTTAGCTCGCAATAGTGACTCCACTGCGATATTTTACGTCCCAACTCTTCCTGTTGCTGCAGAAGTTGCTCATTTAAGCTAATAGATTCTGAAACGAATTCGGCAAGCTTGGGCTCGTCCTTGTGTATTTCTTGTAAAGCTTGCAACTGCTTTCCTTTTTCGTCTAAGCTTCTTTGATAGCTTATCTGCATCTGCTGAAAGTCTTCTTGTAGTTTCTCGAGTTGTTTGGACGCTTCAATACTAGCATTGGCTTGTTGTAGCTGTCGTTGTAGTAGCTGTATTTGGTTTTCTTGTTCCCTCAACAGTTGCTGAACTTCCGACGCCTTGTCGATAGTCGCAGAAGCGTATGCTCCTGCAATCTGAGACAACTTAGTGAGATTTTCTGTCGGGTTGTTGTTAGGGTCTTTCCATAAGACGTCTAAATGTTCGGCGTCCTGTGACAGTGTATTCTCTAGCTTTCTCTTCTTTCTTTGTCTCCTCACAACTGCTTTATGTTGGGGACTATAGAATACATCCAGTGGGGGAATTTCCTCTACACTAAGTAGAAGCTCAGAAGGCGGAGCGATATGACTGTGCTCCGTTTCTGTGACACTACCGACCATGGTCGAAACCATTTCTTGTGTTACCTGTGTATTGCTCACAGGTGTTCTTGGGACTTGCCCTTCAAGGCTGATTAGCTCGTTGAAGTTTTCCCATTCTTTGTCGAGCTCTGTTGTGACGAGTGGCGATTTAATGACGGGAGGAGGGACATCTCTTGGTGGGGAGGCGATAACTTGCTGTTGCGACATTGCACTTGACTGAGCTGTATCTTTAGCTGTTTCTTCGCTTTTTCCTTGGTTGCTTCCAGACTTTTTAGAACGTTCAGGCATTCCTTGGGCAGCATCAGATTTGGATTTGGAAGTGATAGAGTTTCCACTGAGGCTGACGCTGGGAGTAGGCTCTCTGGCGAGCAGTCGCAGCTTTTCTAGAGGAACACTGGCTAGCCTTCTTTCTCTGTACAACATGAATCTTTGGAGGTCATCTGGAGACAACTTCGACCGAGCTTCCCGCAAAACTTCCTAGAGTGAGCTTTTACCTTGAAACAAATCATCAAACAAATCTTTCTTTCCAACGAATACTTTTATTCTGACACTCGTAGTGAAATCTTGGGCAACATTATTTAGGTCAAAAGGCCGAGCTGGGAATTTAAATAATTGTAGAGACGTCACATTCTCCACTTCGGCGAAAGTGTGTCCTACATCGAACAATGAGAAGGCCCCACAAGCTACAGGAAACTGAGGCCATATGGCCTTCTTCTTGTCTTTTAGCTCTTTGGTCAGGCCGCCTTCTGAGCAGGTCTGGATAGGCAATTTCCCGAGCCAAAAGTTTGTCGGGGACATATAGAGGTAGGACATGTGGAGGTACAGTGCTCCCAAACACTCTAATATAAGTGAACCATTCTTCCCCGAACCATCTTGCGATGGGGATGATGTCTATTTGTGCTTCGGGTGAGCACCTCAGGGGTTCTTCACCATACATCATCCTATATAGGGGTAAGATGAGCCCGTGGCAAATCTGATAGAAGTGAGGGGCAAACTGGGAATCCCATAATACTTTATGATAAACATGAATAGGTGACGGGTCTTGGGTAGTCCATTTCCAACCCATAGTGGGGAATTTAGATACATAGCAAATAGAATCCATAATATAAGCAGATAGATAAAAAGGAGGATAGACCCTTTGAGACAAGGATCTCTTAGACCGGTAATTCATAACAGCAGTGTATAGGTTATCAGAAAATATCTTGGCCCAATCAACGATATCGGCGTTTGTGGCAGCGTCTATGAGTGGTAGCCATTCAGACAAAAATTTATTGATATCTGGCATCCCAAACAGCCTACAAAGCATGGCCGCAACAAAACAATACGGAGAGGTGAGGGAACCAGTGCTGTACATACCGTTTTTGTCCTTTTTAGCAGCTCCTCTTTTCTGGACCAATCTTTAGTGGTCTCTGCCAGGCTTGGGTTCTCTGCTACGAATTTCTTGACAAATTGTGTGTTGTAAGTCGTCTGCGGTTTAGGAAGATGATACATAAGCTTTAAGTCTTGTGCGGTGAATGATCCTATGAGCCCATGTCCTTGAACCTTGAATTGTCTGCCGTGTAACTCTGCATTGTCAAGTATCCACTTGATCATATCTGTATATGGTAAAATTTTGGGTCTAGTTGCTATTCGGTGAAAAAATGAACATGCCAGCTCCTCTAAGGATGCCTCGGAAGAATTTTGTGAGCCTGCAGCATTATCAACCTTCATTACTCTAGGATTTTTTTCCTCCAGCAGCCTATACATGCCTTCCCATGTCGAAATTCTTGCGTCCCTGTTGCAGGCAGTGTCTGTATACAAAGGCGCCATCTCCTTCGTCTTTTCCTTCGCCTCAGAGCCTTGAGCTTTATGTTTCTTTCCCATTTGCTCCTGCGTTCGGCTTTGAATCGTCTTAGCTCTTTGTTCCTGCAGACCACGAACGAAGTGGAAATGACTGATTAAGAAAGGTGATGGGAGAGTTTTAAATGCAACAAATATATCAAATATGCCACTTTACGTGAAGTAATTCTTTACAAAAGCACGCGTCTTCATTTCATTTAATAAATGACAACTAATCCATTTACTATCATTAAAAGCGCATGATCTTGGGTCAGATTATGGTAAGTGGCTTTTCTTTGAATGGCGCGCCTGAAGGATTCATGATTAAGTGATTCATGATCTGCTTATGTGACGTTAAAGATCATGCCATCGCAAATCGCAAGTTCGCAGATTGCATCATCGCAGCGATCGCAACATCGCAGGTCGCAGAAGTTTAATGCTTGCCAAATATTGCCAGTTTATTTCTGCGATATGCGATCTTGCGATCGGTGTTATCGCAGATCGGTAGGTTTTGAGGTTTTTCCTTATGAGCATTACTTCATTGCGATGTGATGTTATGCTTAACATGGGGGTCTTGTGCACATTGATATTATAGGGGAATGAAGGCATTTCCTATCTTTTTTGCAACGCAATTTTAAAGACTTTTACCTTATCGTAGACTTAGGTTAAAAAATATTCGAAAGACCTCTCTAAGCTTATGATGGTAACCTTATTTTGAAGAAAGAAAAACTTGATTTTTCTCAAAAATTAAATTAAGGGTCCCCATTCATTTAGTATTTTGGTCAACACTTAAATGAACAAGGGGGGGTGTTGTTGGCCACAACAGGGCCATACACCATCACCAAGGTTGTCAATGACAATGCCTTCGAGCTCAACATCCCACCATTCCTTGGTTTGCACCCAGTGTTCAATGTAGGTCGCCTTCGACCATACTTTCCAACATTATTAGACACATCTGATATTGCAAAACATCTCACATGAACATAACTCAACCCAGACTGCATGGAATGGGCCACAACTGATCAGATCATGGGCACATAGTTCAAGAACACTCGACAATAGAGGATATATCTATATCGAGCTGTCAAAGTAGGCCAACTCCTTTACCAGGGAAAGTGGTTCACCAGGGATCAAGTTCAAAGGAAATTTCCTCACCTCATTGAGGCTCTGCATGCGATGGGGACCATTGCTTCCTAAGGGGGGAGGAATGATGCAGGTGGATATTGGTGGCCAACCACCTATTCCACCTAGACCCCGCAGTTAGTTTCATATGTTTCCTTAATTGTAGCATGATTTACTATTTTTGACAGTTTTTCGGGTCCTGAACTTCCAAATCCATTTTGAGGCCCTAACCAACATTTTTTTTGGCAAAACTGGTTTAGTAATTACTACAACAATATTTTTAATAGTTGTAGTCCTCAGAGAGATTTTTCCAATGAGGTATCATATACGTTAAACGGAGATAATATGACCAAGTTACGACCTTGGGAAGTTGGTTGTCCAACTAACCCCAATGGGGCCCATAAACTCTTGGTGTTACATCTCCTCGGGTTAGGGTTTTCTCTTATTTTTTTAATAATAAAAAGGCCCTTAAGCCTCATTGTAACTCAGTTCAAAGGCATGTAGCTGCCACAACTCTTCTCAGAGATAAGCTACCATCGCCTAAGCTATCTTATTTCCATTCTGTTTGTGAGCATAGTTCAATATTTTTATGTTAATGAAATGAAGTGTTTTTCTGCTGCATCTTTATGCTTATGATTATATCTATAAGTTGTTGCATTCTTGTCTAAGTTTAGAGCATTTAAAAAAAATTACCATAAATCTGTCATCTGTGTAAATTTGTGGCGATGGTAGACAACACCGTGGATATCACCTTGAACCACTGGCACTCCAAAGGCCTCATTGTTGCATATGAGTAATATTCTGACAAAACCTTTTTATTAGTGGATATCACATTGGAACCATTGGCCATTTGGATTATCCTCTGTGGAGAAACCAACATCACTAACACAGATGTAATCCTTTGTCAAAACCACGAGACTAGAGCTCCCATCTAAGTACAACAATTTCCTACTACCATCTCCTCACAGACAAGTTGCAATTTGCAGTTTTGAACTAGAGATGAGAGATATTGTTTTGGTGAAGAACAATAATCGCTTAAAGTTGCAGCGAGGTCGTGGCCTTTAAATCCTATGCAAAGAGAAGATCCAAGAATACCAATAAGACACTTAGTCTCGTTGTAACTCCATCTACTACCATTAGCGTTGTAGGAACCCAGAGTTGTATTGTTCTCTATTGTAGATTCAAGGCAGAGCCCAGTTGCAGGATGGTAGGTTATTTGCTACAAAGGGTCCAATGAGAAGTAAGGATTTGGAAAATAAAATATGAATTACAACAGTGAGAATTTTATGTTGTAAAGAAAAGAATTTAATTAGATGGCAAATTTTGATAATTTTGTAATTTATGAATTTTTCACCTGGGGTGTATGAAATTTCAAAATATATTAAAATCTGCACTCGAAATAAAGATGAAAGATGGTAGCTACATTTGAAAATATTCCTAAAAATTGGGATTTTCACTGTTTTATCTTTGTAATGCAAGTGCAATTTACAGGAACAAATATATTAACCATGGGAAGCACATTATACCAGGAAAGCCTATCGATGTCCTTATATTACCTTAAATTGGTTGTTGTATCGTCTTAACTCGAGCAATAAAGGTGAAGTTCCTAAGCCCATTCTAGTTCTTGTTCAACACACTGTAAGTCTTAAGACATAACTCCACCTATAATGCTACACACTACAATGCAATGTATTTCTAAAGCCATGGTTACACAAATCATACAAATAATTTCCCTGTCATTGTTTCACTTAAAATAGGGAATTCTTCTAATTTACGAATATAATTTCAAATCAAAGCCATCCATGACTAGAGGAATACAAATGCCTAACAAAATCACTACAATCCTAGGCTTAGAGGGTGATATAGAATGAATCTGATACCATTTTTGAGCGCCTCTATCTAATTCAACATGCAGGGTCCAAGTAATAGAGCAAATGGAGGTCACAAAAAAATATAATATGAGGAAGAGTGTCAGTCTTTGAAGATCACCTCTGAAGAACAAAATTGGGCATACATTGGTGTTATCGACATTAGATTTTCCATGGGCCTTGGTAAGAAATTGATGCGGATGAATTTGATCATGTGGAACATAATTCAGCAGTGTTCTTTCCACGAGCACAAAGTTTGGGAAGCCATCTACTTTGAACCAAAAAGTTAGTACAATCTAGATGAATATGATTTTCAACCTTGGAAATATGAATAAGGAAGCAAGCCTATATTCTTCGATTACATCACATTCTCTGCTCCCATTCTTGTCATTTTCCAGGGCAAATGAAGCGTAGGTACTCATGCATTTCCTAATTATGGCCCCTCTGAACTCTTTAGGGTCGAGCTTGAAAAGCGCAATCACTTGATTTGTCCACTTATCATTGTTCATTGAATGCAATGGAATGCAGATGCAAGTACACACTTCATGGATGGATTTAAGATCAAGTATTTTAGATACTATAGTAGGAGATTCTACCTGGGTGCCACCCTCTCTCAATCTCTCTCTTTCATGTTCATCAATCTCCTCCACGTGTAACGGGCCCTCGTTGCAGCCATGGAAGCCATGGGAGTAGGTATAGGGAATAAGACAATCTTTTCATTGTTCTAAGCATCCAATGAGAAAGCATTATTGCCATTTCTTCCACTGTCTTAAACACAATGCATCGACAAAGATTCCCTTGGTAAGGATGTACACAAGCTTCTTCTATAGACTGTAAAGGGTGACATTGGAGAAAGGTGGAGCTCACCTTAGAAAAAATGGAGTTGTACTTCCTGAAACTCTGCATCATATAACTAGGTATCTACTTTGAAAACATTACGGCATGACATGTCCATGGTTCTTCTCTCTGAGTGGTTTGTCCTTCCACCTCTATAACTATTTTCTTCAATTTCTATTTACTCGGCCCACTATATCAAAAGCGGGATGAGACACTATCTAAATCTTGCCTCCTAAAATAATTATCACAAAAGCTTCTAAGTTGCCAATGCATGTGATCCTGATGTCTGGGAAATTAGCAAAACTTGTAAAAGCTTCATCCAACTGTCCAAATGTGCCCAGAGGGCCCAATGAAAGACTCCCTTGACAACAAAGGAGAGGAAACAATTGATATATATGTTATCATTTTCATTTGTTCCTATTTGATCAATCCCAAACTCACTAATAAATAGAGTTGCCGCCGAAGTCCCATTAATTTAATCCACCAAGAAGTCGACTCGATTTTCTACCATAGACGTGATGCCACTGCAGATCTCGTTGAGTAGGCCCCCCTTCCACTTGAATCCAAAAGCATACTAGTGGAGTTCATAGACTATCTTGTTCTTGAAGGGCAACATGAACACCAGATTCGACCTCAAGAAACTCAGATCAGTGTTGTAGCTCAAACTGAAGGGAATAATGAGGATGTTGGTATTGGCAATTTTGGATGTTCACTGCCATTGGCAAATTCTTCATTGTGCAGTCATGCACCATAAAACTCATGTTCACCGCCATAAATTCCATGAAGAATTCAAATAGATTCTCCTGTAACTTCTGTGTAAAAATGGTGCACACATATGTCAAGTGCAGAGAATAAAGGTGGCATAAAAATTTGTGCACAGATGTTAGAAAGACATGAGAAGTGTAGACGAAAATGAGAGGTGCACTGATTCAAAAGGAAGGCATATCGGCCTAAAAATATATTTACATTTAATTTTTTATTAAAATGAGTATTTTTAGTTTATGCTTTAAATCAAAGTTTCAGATACATTATATATTTGGAGGCTCTTTCTCTCTTCCCTTTTTTCTTTTCTTTTTTAATATTTCTGTATGCAAATTTTTTTAGTAAAGTTATTTTCAAATACATTTTTTGGATCCATTATATTAATATTTTTGTTGCCAAGGTTTAGGACCAACTAATCTGATTTATTTTCATGACAATTAGATGAATTAATTTTTCAAAGATGTAAATCTTATTTAAAATGTAAAATTTGAAAAATGATTTGTACTTTCAGAAATTGATTCTTCTCAATGTTTGACTAAATCAAAATTAACAGAGATTGATTCTTCTCAATGTTTGACTAAATCAAAATTAACAGAGATTGATTCTTCTCATAATGCAGAGTTCTATAATTAGTGATTGATACCATTTCTTTTTAATCACATGTAAATTTCAATGTCAACGTGTTTCGAACCACTTATTGTGGTTCTGATGATGAATTAGAGTAAGTGGTTCAAAACACGAATCTATATGTGATTTTGTATAAATTTATTCGAACAAGGATGATAAGTTCACTTCCCAGTTTGGAAGGAGTTGTTTGCAGGTTTGGGGATAGATTTGGCCTTCATTATAGCTTATCATTTGTAGACAGATGGACAGGCAGAGAGGGTCGACAAGATTCTGGAGGATATGTTGAGGATGTATGTGATGCATCAATAAAGGAGATTGGAGGAGTACCTTCCATTGGTTGAGTTTTCTTACAAAAATGGTTACCATGAGTCACTGAGGATGAGTTTATTTGAGGCATTTTATGGCCGAAGTTGTAATACTCTCATCAGCTAGAGTGATCTAGTGAATAGGGTATTGATAGGGTCAGACATGTTGGTAGAGATGGAATAGGAAATGAAAGTTATAAAGAAGAATCTAAAGGCAACACATGAATTAATTAGAAGGAATTAGAAGTAAGTAGTAAGTAACTAATTTCTTTTTACTTCTAATTACTTCTTCTTTCTTGGCATTGAATTATGTGTGTGTGTTGGGGGAAAAAAATGAGTTAGTTCCTAATAAGAGGGAGATGCTTAATTCTATGAATGCTTAATATAAAATTGATATGACATTCATATATATATTATATATATATATATATATATAGATATATATGAAGTTCATATTGAAATGTGTTTTTTAAAATGGATATTCAAATAGTTTATTTAAGCATATACAAATTTTGTAATTATGTTACTTGACATCGAATATTTTATTTATGGTTTTGAGAGTGAAATTGAATTTTTTTACCACATCTCCTTCATACTTGACAATATCATTAACAACCAATTGAGATATAGCAAACACAATGATAGTGGGAATATTGATGTTTTATAATGATTTTATTTAAAACTAACCAAATATGTGTATTCATTTATGTGTTTATTATAGCCTCTTTGTTTTTTTATTTAGAATATATTTTTATTTTTCACTGAAAGGTGCATTCTACATCCCAGTATGAGGGTGATGTGTGATTGCATCCATGCTTAACCTTCAGTTGACACATGTCTTTTTAAATAAAAATAAAATATATTCTAAACAAGTATAGATTTATCTTAACCACATACCTATCAAGCATTGAGAGAGATCAAATCTCTTGATATGCAAACCTCTTTTTAGAATGCAAAACCTAAAAAATGTTTACATGTCAAGAGATTTGAGGCCTTTTAGTGCTTGATAAATACACGATTAAGATGGATCCATAACGATTTTATCTCTCTCTCTCTCTCTCTCTCTCTCTCTCTCTATAGAGAGAGAGAGAGACCATGTTTGCGTAATTTTTCGTTGTTTAAATTGTATTTCTGAATATTTTATTATTAATAATATTTTATATTCAAAATTGAATGAATTACAAATTTCCTTATTAAGAAGTAATTAAATTATTTTACTTTTAATTACTTTCTCCTTTTAACATTTTACTAGGGAAAACATTAACAAAAACACAACACACACACACACACATCTATATAGACACACATACTCTCTCTCTACACACACACACATGCAAACTGTGTGTGTGTTTGTGTTGAAATAAATTTGTTAATATGGATATGGAAACAATTTGTTTTGTAGGTTTAAGTTGCATTACCTTAAAATATCAAGCAAACCGTATACATTTTCCAAGCATCATCATCACATTTGTCACTAGGTAGGTGGTCTCAATCTGCCTAGTGAGAAACCATATATTTTTTACTACCTACCATTAGAGTAATTAGTCCAAAATTCAAGAAGTTTCAACATTTCTAACATAACTAGACTATCTATGAATGTACCGCGAAAACAAAATCTGGAGACAATCATGCAGACTCAAGTGTTTGAAGAAGTGATTGGAGCTAGATCTCTACCACTTGAACCTGGAGGAACATATTGTTGGGTGTGTGTTATATTCTTTGCATGACTAGCCCTATGTTAGGTGGGTGGACCTACCTATGGTTTTGTGCATGGGTTTTGCACATGGTGTTAGGCATGATGGTTTTTTGCCCATGGTATCTTGTAGATCTGGTCAAGGGAACTACGGTTATGTTCTAATCCAGGGTTAATGGATTGGGATTTATGAATGCTTCTGCATGTATATATGTGTTGTAACATTGAAAGGAATATAATGAAAAATCAATTTGGTAGTCCTGGTTTTGGGATCTAGGGGAAATTCTCTATGTATATATGTTTTATGTTTTATGCTTTCGCCATTGTTTATATTATGTTTTTAGGATTCGTATGCAAGTAATTTATGTACAGGGTTAAAACGTACATTTTGTATCAGAGTTGTTTCAACTTCAAGTGGACGCCTTTGCTGCTGAGGGGTTTTGTTCGGGCTTGTGGTAGACACTGTTCAGGGGGAGATTTGTGGGATTGATTTTGTGGTGAAAGAAGATGGCGAGTAGTGGAAAGATAGAGATCGAGAAATTTAATGGTCAGTGTTTTGAGTTGTGGAAACTCAAGATGGAGGATCTGCTGGTGGATAAAAATTAGTGGATCGTGGTAGATTTGGGTACTAAACAAATGGTAATTTTAGAAAGGAAATGATCCAAACTTAAACAGGACCACAACAAATTACATATATAACCATAAATACAGAGATGCAACAGAAATAACACTTCATATCATTAATATCAAAATACTGAAATATGCTTACAAATAGAATGGAAATAAACTAGCTTGGGTGATGGTAGCTTATCTCTAAGAAGAGATGTGGTGGATACATGCCTCTGAAATATGTTACAATGAGGCTAAAGGGCATATTTATTATTTAACAAGAAGGGGAAACACTAAACAACCAAAACCCTAACCCCGTGAGATGTAACGCTAAGAGTTTGTGGGCCCCGTTGGGGTTAGTTGGGCAGCTAACTTCCTAGGGTCGTAACTTGGTCATATTATCTCCATTTAGCACGTACGATACCTTGTTGGAAAAGTCTCTCTAATTACTACTGGATTTGCGGCTGCCTATAATTATGGGTTTGATGCGGACCTAAAAAACATTGTTTAGGGGGTCAAAACTGCTCTAGAAGTTTAGGACTCGAAAAAATGCTAAAAATAGTAAATGTTGAAATAAAAAAGGAAATAGAGGAAACGAGTTGGAGATCTAGGTCGAATAGGCGGGTAGCCGCCAATATCCACTTGGATCAATCCTCTCCCCTTAGGAAGCAATGGTCCCCATTGCGTGCAGAGCCTCCATGAGGTGAGGAAATTTTTGTTGAACCTGGTCCCTAGGAACCACTTGCCTTGGTGAATGATCTGGATTTAAAGAAGAATGCAACAAATTACAGATATAACCATTAATACAAAGATGCAGTAGAAATAACACTTCATTTCATTAATATCAAATACTGAAATATGCTTACAAACAAAATGGAAAATAAGACTAGCTCAGACGATGGTAGCTTATCTTTGAGAAGAGATGTGGTGGCTACATGCCTCTAAACTACGTTACAATGAGGCTCAAGGGAATTTTTATTATTCAACAATAAGAGAAAACCCTAAACAACAAAAACCCTAACCCGAGGAGATGTAATACCAAGAGTTTATGGGCCCCATTGGGGTGAGTTGGACAACCAACTTCCTAGGGTCACAACTTGGTCATATTATCTCTGGTTGACGTGCATGATAACATGTTGGAAAGATCTCTTCAAGGACTACGAAGGAAAAGACAATTTTGCTTTGCAAAATTGCTAGCACTAGATTTCCAAAAAACGTCGTTTAGGGCCTCAAAACGGCTCCGGAAGTTTGGGACCCGAAAATCTACTAAAAATAGTAAATTGTGCTACAATTAAGGACACTGAAAAACTGAAAGAAACAATGGTGGGGGTCCAAGTGGAATTGGCGGGTGGCCACCAATATCCACTTGGATCATTCATCCCCCCTTAGGAAGTAATGGTCCCCATTACGTTGAGTTCCTCCATGAGATGAGGAAACTTCTGCTGAACTTGGTCCCTAGTGAGTAACTTGCCCTGGTGAAGGAGTTAGCCTGCTTTGACAACTTGATCCGGTTGGATATTTTGCTGGCGAGTATTCTTGATTTGCATGTCCATGATCTGATTAGTTGTGGCTTGCTCCATGCAATCTAGATTTAAATCTGTAGGTGTGAGTTGTTCTACATTGTTTGATGTGTCCAACAATGGTGGGAAGTATGGTCGAAGGCGGTCCACATTGAACACTAGGTGTAAGCCAAGGAATTGGGGAATGATGTGCTCAAATGTATGGTCGTTTTCAGCCTTGGTAATGGTGTAAGGACCATATCAAAGTGGTTTGAGTTTGCGATAGGCTCTGGTAAGGCATTCCTTCTGCAAATGCATCTAGACTTTGTCACCCACCCAAAACTTACCCGATGTTGATCATGTCGCTGTTTGTACTTGGAATTTGATTTATCCAAAATGTCATGGACCTACTGGTGAATATGTTGGATGTGCTTAATGAAGTTGTTTTCTTTATTGGCTTCCAATTGGACATGAGACGAATCTGCCTGAGTAGCTGCAAATGGTATGGCCACATCAATGGGACATAGTGCCTAGAATCCCAAGCCCACCTGAAAAGGGTTGCGGCTAGTCAAGATGTGGAGAGCTCAGTTATAGCTGTGCTGGACATAGGGAAGGCTCTCATCCCATGTGCATGGCTAATTTGAGTTGTACATGCGCATAATGTGTACGATCATCCTGTTGACGACCTATGTCTGGCCATCAGTTTCGGGATGGAAAGTTGTGGACTTAGTGAGTTTGGTGTCTAGCATCGACCAGAGACTAGACCAAAGTGTCTTGAGGAACCTGCTGTCCCGATCTAAGATGATAGACTGTGGGATCCCAAAGTGTACACACACTTGTTCAAAGAAGAGTTTAGCAATGGCTTCTGCTGTGATATTCTTCTTGCAGGCCGCTAGAATGGCCATCTTCAAGAATCTGTCGATGACCACAAAAACATAGTCATTGCCATGCTTAGTAGAAGGATGACCCGACATGTAATCCATGGAGATGGATTCCCAAGGCCGATTATGGGTAGGCAGCGGAGTATAGAGGCCTTGCTTCTTAATGGTTAGTTTGGCAATGGCGCAGGCAGTGCAGGATCTAATGTACTTCCTGACATCCTGCCAAAGATTTGGCCAGTAGAAATACTTTTGTAGTACTGCCACTATTTTCTTGACCCCAAAATGCCTAGTAGCCCGACTGTAGTGCGCTTCCCAAATCATCTTGGCTCGCTCGCTTGAAGCAACATAAAGGTGTCCCAAGTGGCATAGCAGGGCATCCTGGAGGTGAAAATCTGGAACTTCCTGACCCTCCAAGAGCATATGGTATGTGTGGCTGAACTTTGGGTCACTTTTGTAGAGAAGGTGCCAATCAGAAGTCTCGTGCCCACAAGAGTTGAGCACGGTAGTTAATGCCATGATCAGTGGTCAGCTGAGGTAGTCTGCAACATTATTGGTGCTACCCTTCTCATACTTGATATTCAAATGGAACTGCTACAGGTATGTGGACCACTTCTGATGGCAAACATTCTACAACTTCCCTTGCATCTGTATAAACTATAGGGGTCAGTCGTCTGTGTGGATGATCGTTTCCTTCGCCAAAATGTAATGCTTCCATTGTCGACAAGCGTACACAATGGATTACATCTCTTTGTCATAAGTGGGATACTTTCGGACTATGTCTGAAACTGATGGACCTTTGTGGATTTTGGGAATAACCTCTACCTTAGGCTGAGGGATCTGTAAGGTACCATTGGATGACAAGAGAGGCTTAGTAGAAAATTAGGGTTGGGACTCATTCGCTGACTTAGCAGGTGGTTTGTTGTATTGGCACGATCGAGTCTGAAGGTTGACTTACTCAGTATTGACCTCATCAGAATTCATCATAAGAATCCGAAAATCATGGTGACCAAATGGTGGAGCTGTCTGACCTTATGTAGGTTGGGCAACACTGTAAACATAGTTACCGATCAAACGAGAAAGTGAACTGGTGTCCGTTTTTTTGAGGTAGCAAAAAATCCACCGATTTTGAAAAGTGATGATGCCAGAATAAACTTTTTTTAAGCATATTTTTGGCACTTTAAATTTTTTTATGTATCAAGTCTGAATATTTTTTTTCGATGTTAGTGATTTTCATGTTGATTTTGAAAAGTGTTGATGCAGTATCAACCCCTTTTCTTTAGAGGGTTGATTTTTGACACTTTAAATTTTTTTTATGTAGCAAGTATGAACACCTTTCTTAAATGCTAGTGATTTTCATCTTGATTTTGAAAAGGGTTGATGTAGCATCAACACTTTTTGTTTAGAGGTTTTATTTTTTACAATTTAAATTTTCTAATGTATTAAGTGGGAATATATTTTTTAAATGTTCGTGATTTTCATGTTTATAATAAAACATAAAATTTAAATTTAAAAACATGACAAAAAAACTCAAATAATAAAAAAATATATTGAAAATTTTTAAAAACACCCATAAAAATGTTAAAAATAAAACAAAATTAAATTGTTAGAAAAAAAATAATTAAAAAAATTAAAATTAAATTAAATTAAACAAAAAAATAATATAAAAATAAATAAATAAAAGTAAAATATTCAAAAAACATAAAATTTAAAGAAAATTTTTTAATATTAATTAAAAAAAATACATCCATAAACAATATTTTTATGTTAAAAAAAAAAGCAGTTGTCTATAATGTGACTTTTTGAAAGCTTTTCGGGTGGCTTATTGGAATCGCAAGTTTGATAGCTAGTTTCTGCACAATCAAAGCGTCCCAGGGGTTTTTCAGGGTGTTGAATCCAAATATGCAGTTAAAAAACCATTTTAACAGTAACAAATCAAGATTTAACCTCAATTTCTTCCGCCGGATTCCGTCACCAGAATCTCCAAAAAGTCGCATTATAGACAACTCCAAAAAAAAATACAACCACCTAATAATAATTAAAAAAAATATTGAAAAAAAAATTAATTAATATTTAAAATTTAAAAAATAAAAAATAAAAATTAAAAAAACAAAACAAAAAATCATAAAAATTATAAAATTTAAATTAAAAAAAAATTAAAACAAAAAAAATTAAAAATACACAAAATTAAAAATATAATTAAAAAATTAAAATATTTTAATTAAAAAACAAATCAAAAGCAAACAATTAAAAAACACTAATAAGATTGCAAGGATTCTTAAGAAGCATAATGTTCCCTCGACCTTTACACCTCTTAACACCCTTTGTAACTCTCTTCGATTGGTGAAGGATCCGATCGACCATAAGGACATGAAAGGTGTCTATATTATTCCCTGTTCTTGTGGGACCCGCTACGTTGGAGAGACTGATCATTCTATTAATCAAAGGATTAATGAGCACTCATCAGACCTAAAACATGGGATAACTCGGTCTTCTGCCCTTGCAAAGCATGCCAAGAAGACCAAGCATCATGTTTGTATTGAGGATGCCCGGGTTATTGCTAAGATTTTGTTTCACCACCGGAAATTTAAAGAAGCCATTGAGATTGAAAAAAGACCAAGCAATCTCAATAGAGATGATGGCTAGAAGATCAGCAGTTGCTGGATCCCTGCCCTCTCTTCCTAGTCGGTTTTTTCTTCCTTGTCTTCTGACCCATCTTCTAAATTTGTTAGAATGATTATGTAGACATTAGATAGCTTTAGGTTTATATCTAATTAATAAGCCCTTTTAATAAGTTATATGATCGATTAAAATTAATATAATAAAGAATAATACTGCTATAAGAATACTATGATAATAAGATTTATAATATCAATATTAGAGTTATAGTAATAAGTCCATAGGTTTTGATTTTTGTCTTCTTAATCTTTTTAAGAATTTTCATCTTATTAGTTCCCTTAAATTTACTAAATGATCTCTTATATAACTAATCTAGAATTTATTAGTCTCTACTTATAAAATATGCCATCCTTTAATAACTTTAAGATTATTAATTATTAGTTATAATAATATATAATAAAATTTTAGTAATAATTAAATCTATATATTAATATAATAGTTATAGATATTATAGTAATATTACATAATATTATTAAAATTATCATTATTAAACATTAAATAATATAGTTTCCTTAGTATTATCTAAAACTATTCTTAATACAATTTAGTAAAAAATAAAAATAAATTATAATATTGATAAAATTATATTTTAACACTCAGAAACCCTGAATATATTATGAATATATTAAAATAATAGATATTATTCATTAAAAAAATAAAATTATTATAATTAAAATAATATTAAATAAAATTTTGGTCCATATCCTTAATCCAGTCAAGTCTGATTGGCTGGTCAAAGTTAGCCATTACATAGTCAAATATAGATGTTAGTCCAGGCCCTTATGGTTGTTTCCTAGTCAAGCTTAGCTGATGGAAGATTTGCTCTCCCTATTTAACATGCAGCCATGATCTGATTATTCAACTTGTCCTGACGATGAACCACACTCGTTGGTTCGAAACGCGTCGACAATTATATCAGAATGTGATTTATGCCGAAAAATCTTCTCATAACTTGATATGGATCACAGAAGTCTCAATTCAACAACAACAAAAAATTAAAAATATAAAGTTTAAAAAAAAAAAAAAATAAAAAAAAAAAAAATAAAAAAAATAATATAAAAAACAAAAGTTAATAAAAAAAAAATGTGCACCCCCGGATGGATTGGTCATGGGCGCGAGCGGGAGGCGATGTGTGCGCCTGCCTTCCCACCCGCGCCTGTGGCCAACCCCGCTTGGGTTGGCTGGACGATTCCAGGAATCCCCCAGCCACCCCCCGGGTAGGGTTGGCCGCGAGCGTCAACGATGCGTGCAACGCACCTTCCCACCCGCGTCTGCGGCCAACCCCGCCTGGGGGTGCACGAAATTCTTATTTTATTTCTATTTTTATTTTAATTAAATTTTTTTTAAGTTTTTTATTGTTTTATTTTGATTTTTTTGATTTTATGTTATTTTTACATTTTAATGGTTTTTTTGTCCTTTTTTTTAACAGTGATTTTTTTGTTTTATGCTTTTTTATGGTTTATTTCTTGTTATTATTTACTATATATATATATATATATATATATATATATATATATTTTTTTTTTTGTTTTTTTTCTATATTTGAATTTTGTGTTTTTGTATATTTTTTTATGTTTTTAAATTGTTTTTTAACTTTTTATAACATTAAAAAAAACCTTTTGTATTATTTTTGTGTTTTTTTTTTTCAATATTTGAATTTTTGTTTTCTTTTTTATTATTTTTTGTATTTTTATTGTTTTTATTTCTTTCAATATTTAAAATTTGCTTTCTTTTTATTATTTTTGCTTTTTTCTTTAACAATATTTAAAAAAAAACAATAGTATTAATTTTTGTCCTGTTTTTTTATTGTTTTTATTTTTTTTCAATATCTGAGTTTTTGTTTTCTTTTGTATTTTTAATTTTTATTTCTTTAAACATTTACTTTTTTATTTTGGTTTTTATTTTCTTTTTTTTCTATAGGGTTTGTCTCGATGCTCGTCTAACAACCCAATCCCATTATGGGCAATTTGAAAGTTGATTTTAAAATTTTTGTTATAATGAATCAAGTCTACCCACACAATGTATCGATTTCATGGTTGGTCTTTAAGTTTTCATTACAACGGGTCGAGTTCACCTACACCGCGTGTCAATTTGATGGTTGATTTATAAATTTTTGTTGCAATGTATCGAGTTGTCTTAGGCTAGGATTTTAAAATCGCTATATATTTTTCATTTAAAAAATAAATTACTTTTGAGTGTTCATTTTTAAAGTTTTTTGTCATAAAAATTTTTCATAATGTCATGCTTGAAATGTTTTGAAAACTTGAGCTTTTTTGTAGTCATAATCTTTGGTTTTAATTGCATGGTTGAAAAATTGTCAAGATTTTAATGTTTTTCTAAGTCATGATATTTTACCTTTAATGCTATGGTCGAAAACAATTACAATTTCAAGGTTTTTTTGAGTCAATATATTTTATCTTTAACAACATGGATGGAAATAATTGGAATTATCAGAATCCGAGACATGATATTTTATCTTTAACATCATGTCTGAGAATTATTGGATTTTTACAGTTTTTCAAAGTCCGGATATTTTCTCTTTAACTCCATTGCTAAAAAATGTCAAAATTGTAACGCGATTTTTTTTTTTTGTTATTCCAGAATAAACAATTTTTTAAGGGTGTTTTTCATCCATTTTTCAAAAGAACAATTGTTTTTACTTCCATTTAAAAAAAATGTTGAAAATTTACCCAAAAAAAAAATTGTTCTAAAATAAACAATTTTCATTTTTGGGTTGTTTTTGCATGTTTTTTGGGGGTTTTGGGCTCAAGTACCCATTTTGAAGTAATAGTTCACATTTCATCTGTAACTATGTTTGTATCCTTGGTGAGGAAAAGGATTGGTAAGCACGGTCGGTCGAGACAAGTAGGAGGGGGAAGAGGAGCGATGGGTTGCAATCCTCGAGAAGCAACTTCTTGAACTTCCCATACTTGACGCATCTGAGGTAAAAGGGGACACTCATGAGTATAGTGGTCATATATGCCACAACATGCATAAGGTTTATTCTTACTAAGACCCTTGTTTTGCTTAGGTTGTCTACCCTATTTCTGGGTTGCGAAATTAGGCTGATGACCTTAAGGTGCATTAGGTGGTGGACCCTAGCTACCTTGATTACCTTGAGATTGTTTGTTCTGGTTACCCTTCCCATTGTTCCTTTTCTTGGGGTTGAGGGGATTGGGTCCGCCCTGCTGAGTATACTCTTGACCTTGTGAAGAAGTTTGATGTTGTGGCAGAGGGGGAGCAGGCATGGGGGTTGGGGCGCTGGTGCTACAGGGGCTGGAGTGCTAGGCGGTGCATACAAATAGTAAGGAGAAGCAAAAACATTGGGATAAACAAGTGGTTCAACATATGGCCCTGACATTTGTTGATACAGATGGGAATATGCATATAGCATGTTGGGAACTCGATAAGAGTTGCCATGTGGAGGATTGGGGGAGGGATAAATGTAAGAGGAATTGGTCCTTCCTTTAGGTGAACCATAACTCATCAAAGGTGGAGCATATGGTAGAGGTTGTGAAATGGTTCCAACTATGCCATCCGCGACATGAGATGCCCCTGATGCATTAGCAGCACCAAGCCAAGGCAAATCGGGGATAACAATATAAATATAACCTGACTGGCGTAGATCATATCAAATTTTAAGGCTACTTGGAGCACATCCTCAGACTGGGGGAAGTGTGACACAACATGTTTAGCATTGGGGGCCAAAAGCGATCTAAGGAACAAATACATATAGACACAGTCTTCGAATTCAGGAGCTCTACAGATGCTTCTCCTTCTAAGTCATTCTTGAACATGGTCGAATAGGTGAGTGGTGGGAGTTTGACAAAAAGAAGTCAATAGTTCAATACCAGTGTCATATCAAAGAGGTACCCAGAAATAGGTAAGAAAATCTTTGTTAAGAGTTGCAAAAGTGGAATGAGTGGCTCTGGTTTGATTGACATACCACTTAGCAGTAGCTCCAATAAGCGTGATTTGGAACATATGAAGACGAATGGAGTCTCCAGTGATAGAATTGGATGAACACCACATGTGGAATGAACAAACATGATTATTGGGATCTTCTCCAGGATTACCTTCAAACTTTGGGATGTCTGAAGGGAGTTTGTTAGGCATAGTTGGCCAAGTGGGATCATGGAGAAGAGGATCATTGATGAGCTGGTTGAAATCGGGGAGACTCAAACTAGCCATAAAAGCAAGTAATGGAGGAGGAGTGACCACACCGATTAGGGTTCTTCTAGTGGGGTTACCTTGGTTGTTACTTGGGTTACTAACCTGGTTTCCCATGCCCACATTAGTGCTTGACATGGTGGTGGTACGAGGTTGAGAATACATATAATTAAAGGAAGAACTGGAAGAATCAGAATCAAAATCAAAATGATGACTCAATGAAGGACTAGGAGGATGTACTCAAACTTGATGAGGAGGAGTAATATATTGTAACGAGAACTGAGGGTGAAGACCTCGAAGTCTCTGTGAAAAATGCCTGGGGGGCATAATGATGTCAAGAAAATAATGACCCTAAGGACTAAAGGGTAATGATATGAATAAAAGAGGAACAAACAATAAGAAAACACCTAGTGTAGTGGTGCCAAGTGTAAACTAACTACATTAATGATGTTACTCTAATACAAGCAAACACGTCCTATCAAATAAAAATACCTCCTTTAGACTATAAGTGGTCTAAATCCTTAAACAATCATAAATCTATTGTTTCATATGGCCTTCCAAAGAACTTACTTGATGGAATCTCATCCCTGCAAGCAAGGTTGTCCAGAGAAAGGTAGGGTAAAGAACCAATTGCTTCCCATAGCCAGTCTTATAAGGTGTTTTCCTAAGATTGGTTACTATGGTTACCTTTGTCCCATGGGGGTGGTCAAGTCTTAAACTTATTAGTGATCGATCAATGCATGGGATTCCATGCCACAGGTTGGGTACCCCGAGGAAAATCGCTCACATGATGACCTAGCCTAACCGCCTCTGAATCGGGTTTCTGATGCACTCTGACTTTGGACTGTGGGATGGTGAAGGATTTTAAGCTCCCTAATATGTCAACTTCTATGTCTCAATGAAAGTGATCAATGGGTGTTATTGGAAGCCTATCCCACTGATCCTACAACTACACTATAGAGATTGTTTGGCCCTGGTAACCAAGTGGGCTTAATCTATGTGTGTTGATTTATTAAGCTATCGTGTTTCAAGTCTTGGCTTGGCGGTGTTAACCAAGCTCATGTTTGCTTAGGCAATGAGTGTGTGAAAATAATGTGTCAAGTGGATGAGTTAATTGAGCATGTTGTATGATGCCATGTGTTGCTAAAAGTAAAGTGCTGAAATATTTTAAATAAATCTAAAAATGATAGAAAATAAATAGTCAATCAAGCACACAAAACCCCACCCACAAAGGTTATCAAGCAGCTAAGTAAGAGAGGGAAAACAAGCTAACTCAAAGAAAAATAAAAATTCCTAAAATACCTAATGTCAATGGACTAAGATCTAGAGGCACTAATCTATTGTAAATCGTGTAGACAAACAACAAAAATCAGAGGTGAAAAATGTTGCAAAGGATAGGTGTGAAGCTCTAAAACCTAGGATGCTCAAGGGGGTCCTAAGGGGGGGGGGAGGGAAACCCAAACTCTAAAGGGAGAAAAGGTAAACGAAACCTATCCAAAAGTGCTGAAAAGTAATGGATCTGACTCTAAAAATCAGTTGCTGAAAATATTGAAACCCTAAACTCCTCACTCAAACAATCTCTTCCTAACAATGTGGAGGTGTACTCGAAATTCTAAGGGGCTTTTTCCTTCCTCAAAGAGAAAATCTAAGAGAATCTAGGCCTAGGGGAGACTAAAAACAAATGTGAATTACCCTACGCAGTGTACAGATAATATTCTCTGCAAATCTGAAAGAAAAAAAATCTTTAAAAAATCCAGGAAAATACCAAAATGCAGGCACTGACCTGGAACAGTGGAAAAGACAGTTTTTTGGCCAAATAGTGTGCTCTGGAATGTAGATTTGGGCCTGAAAAGTGCATTTTTCCCCCGGGACTCTCATTCGGTAGATCTCACACAGATTTATTGTCTCTTGCTTGGCTGGTACCTGTGACCTGCGGACAGAACTAAAAAACCACCATAAAAAATTTAGACAAAAAAATGAAATAATACTATAAATAGGAATTGAAAGGCTAAAAATAGTTGTAGAAAACCCTAAAATTTAACTAAAACTTCAGTCACCCAAGAATGTTGTTATTACACCAATGGAGTCTCCATTTTTTTATGACAAATGTAAGTAAAGATCCAGCGGAGTCGCCATTTGTTAGTGTGAAATTTCTTGGAAGTGTACCAAAAGCACTTCACTTAAGACACTAGGTGACAAGTGACTCTAACAACAATTTTTGGCTGCTTACGCTTTAGATCTGCAATACAAAAAAAAAAAAAAAAACTGGAAAAAACCCGCAACAAACATATGTGACCTAAAGAAGCAAAAAAAAATATAAATATATATATATATATCCAATGCAATAACCCAAATGGAAATACTTTAAAATGAATAAATTATTTTATTAATGACACCTGGTGAAGGAGATCTACAAAAGGGTCTGCAAATCCCCCTCTGTGGGATGGGTCCTTTGATGTCCTTGATGCTTCAGTAATCGATCTTCTCTCTCAATGTGTGAAAAACCTAAAATAGTGTGGAGAACTCAAATGGGATCTCAAAAAAAAAGAGATGATAATGGTGACGATAATAATGATCATGGTGAAGAATGAATGTAAAACTCTCTTATTTATAACAAAGTATTGAGTTAATCTCGAAAATGGAGAATAATAAAATAATATTGATCAAATCAAGGTCTAACCGTTAGGAATACTTTATTATATTTTTTGGAGAGGGAAAATATATTTAAAATGGTCAAATATCTTTATTTATAAATAATTAAAAAATAAAATGATTTATTAATTATTTCACGAGGATTAAGAATGGTGTGAAATTGAAATAATTATTAAATAGTGATTTAACAATTATTCCGATAATAGAAATAAGGAATAATAAATAAATCGTGATTTATTTAATTATTCCTAGGGGATTTAGTCAAATGTGACAACGAATAATTATTTAAACAATGATTTAATAATTATTCTTAGACATATAAATATTAAAAAGTCGAATGTCTGGAAGGGTGGGGAGGGTTTTGATGGAGCCAGTGCGACCACACCCTGACACGGGGTAAGCCCTCTGAGGTACACCTGGTACCAGCCAGCAGCTTAGGACCATTACCCTGTAGCTCCTCGACCATAACCATTTTGCAACCTCCGTTTCTTCTTACCCCAGCTTACCTCCCGCAATTGTGATTGAACCCTGTCGTTTTCAGTTTCGCGCTATAGTTTTTGGTCCTCGCCTATGTCGGTTACTCTGGAAAATGGCGGCAGCTTGTGTAACCCTCTGGGACAAACCAGTGTTGTTATTGACCCCCCGGAAGTACCTGTTACCTGGTCGGCTTCAATTGCACACCCTCTGATGCCAATCCCCCATCATTTCACCTCCAGGTTATCTAGCCCAGATCAGGCGGCTGGGTCATCCGGCATATTTTCCCTCCAACCTTCAGCGGCCTCTCATTTCCCATCCCCGTCTCTGCTCGGAGAGGCCCCACCTTATCTGTCTCCCTCTTTCTCGCCCTTGGAGCCTGCATAACCCTTTGGCTGCTATATTAACGTCCCTTCCCTCCTGAACACTTTCCCTACTAGCCCGGCTTCGTCATCCCCAAACCCTAACCCTATTAGTCCTAATCTTGAAGAAGCCCCTGAAGGTGCTGAGGACGCAGAGCCTAGTCTTGGGAAGAAGCAAAGTTGTGTCAAACCTAGGGCATAGGAAGTATTCATTGATTGGGAAGAAGATTTTCAATGGCAAGATACCATGGACATAGTGGCGACAGTCTTGGTAGGCAAAGTCAGGGATAGAAACTACATTGTGGCAAGACTTAAGCAGTGGGTTGTGGAAATCCGGGGCCATCACCTGGTTGATTTGCCTATTGTTCAAACATTTGTTCGTGGCTCATTTTCCATGTGCTTCGCGCGAGCAGAACACACCAATTGGGTCTTATCCTCTTTCTGGCACATTGAACAGGCCCCATAACAAAGAGATGGAGTCCATTATTTGATATAGATAGAGAACAACTTGGGGTGGGACCAATTTGGGTTCGTCTCCCTAGTCTACCACTCCATTTCTGGACTGAAGATATCTTCAGAAGAATTGGGAATTCTCTGGGTACATACCTAGACTATGATAGATCCTATCTCTCTACTGGGGTCATGGCTTATGCGTGCATACTGGTTCATGAGGACATTAGAGGAGGTTTACAAGAAAAGGTCACTCTTCGATGGAGGAACTATAACCGGATCCAGATTCTGGGCTATGAGGGTGTCCCCTTTCATTGCAGGCATTGCCACAAGGTAGGACACCTCTACAAGGACTTCCCTCTTCTCATGAAATCAAAGATGGGCAACAAAGGGAAGACCTCTTTAGCTGGGGGAGATCAGCCACAGGCGGATCACTCGGATGAGGCCAATCAAACGGACACTAATGCAGATGGATGCAGGCTTGTCTCAATAGCTCCGAAGAAGTGCAGGAAAGCACCTCTTCGGCCACCTTCACCTTCGCTAACTAGGTCTAAGGCGACCATTGGAGTCGCGCTATCTTCGGGTATGTCTAATCCTATTCCTTGCTCTGCATCTATTAATTGTACATCTGCTCATAAGGATAATGATAAGGGAACTCGGTAGGACCCTGATAAGCCTCAACCCAATCTAAGACACCTAGTTTATCCCCTATATTCTCATGTACCTGTTCCATCCCACATTTCCCTTACCACTTTAGTGGAGACATAATGGGAATTGAACCCTGGATCTGATCCTGCCCCTCACCGATATTACCTCCGATCGCATACTCGGACACCAAAGCTGGATGCTATTGGCATTGGACTTGTCCATCCCTCCACCACTCTGAAGCTCCCTTGAGGCAGATCTTCCTCCCTGTCAAAAGCTAAACAAAAGGCAAAAATGTAGGTGGCCACCGAAAAACAGCTTACACTCGATAGGGTCCTTAGAGCACAAAGCCCCTAGACTTGTCTCCCCCATGAAGGTTCTCTCCTTCAATTGCAGAGGGATTGCTAGTCCCAAGAAAAACAAGCTCCGAGGAGGCTTCTCCAAAAGGAGCCGATTGATGTGGTCTTACTACAAGAAACATTGGGTGCGGCCGATACAATTTCCCCTCTAATGGAATCCATGCTCCCAGGATGGAATTTCCAAGCTATTGATGTAAATGGCCGCTCGGGAGGCATCACTCTGGGCTAAAATGCCTGCTTAATAAATCTAAAGGGCACTTGGGGGAGCATAGGATTCATTGGGGCGGACATATACTCTACTGAGCTAGGATCGGGGATCATAACGATAAACATATATGGGCCCTGCCACCATCGAGAGAATTTCTGCGAGAGGCTTTTGGTAGCAAACATTTTACAATCTAATAATATCATACTAGTAGGATACCTTAACTTCTCTCTAGGCTACTCGGAGTCTTGGGGACACCACGCACAAGTTGACCCCTTAGCAGTTTTCTTTGAGAAACTCCTAGATTCACACAATCTCATTGATATCCCAACTGCCAAACTTGCCCCAACCTGGAGGAATAGAAGAAGCGGGGAGGATCACCTTGCCAGGAGACTCGATCGTTTCCTCATCAAGGAACGATTCCTAGAGCAGGGCTTCACTTATTGCCAGTGGGTGGGATCGGGTGGCCTCTCAGACCACCTGCCAATTTACCTTAACATCCGGGGCAATATTAGAAAACCATGAGCACCTTTCAAATTCAACTCTACATGGTTGAAAGATAACTCATACATCCACCTCATCACAGACTTTTGGAAGGCCCACCCACCTGCAAGCAGAGGGAACATAACTGGAGGGTTCATGGCAAACCTTAAGGAATTGAAGAAGCTATCCAAGATATGGGCTCATAATAAGAGGTGTGTAGAAGAATATTTGTTAAATAAGATCAAACTAGAGATAGCCAATCTGGAGGACAACAGTTGGGGCACCTTCCCTTCAAATGAACTCAGGGACAAGCTCATAGAATTAACAGCCAAACAAGGAAACATTCTCAAGGAAAGGGAGGAAACTTGGAGATTGTGGAGCAGAGCTATTTGGCTGAAGGAAGGTGATGATAATTCCAAAATTTTCCACAAATTTGCTAATGGGAGGAAAGCTATTAATACTATATGGAAACTAACAAATGAGCAAGGAGTTGAGGTAGACACCTTTCCTCACCTGGCCTCCCTGGCTACCTCTCACTTCAAACAAGTCTATCAAGCCCCCCCAATGCTACCCTAGCAGAGGTCATCAAAGTAGCACAACTTTTCCCTCGGTTCATCGAACAAGAGGATGTTATGGATCTTTACAAAGAAGTCACATTAGGGGAGCTAGAGGCCACCCTGAAATGGTTGAAGAAGGATAAGAGCCCTGGTCCAAATGGGTGGTCGGTAGAGTTCTATCTGGGCTTTTTTGACATTCTAAGACAAGATCTACTCAAGGTCATCAAGGAATGCAGGATGATTGGCTGTATGCATGGGGCCATCAATTCTACTTTCATCACCTTCATCCCCAAATCAAACAATCCATCATCTTTCAATGATTTTCAACCCATCTCCTTGTGTAATTTCCTATACAAAATCATATCCAAAATCATTTCAAACCTCGTCCACCCCATCTTATCCACCCACATATCATCAGAACAATTTTCCTTCCTACAGGATCGTCATATACATGACGCCATAGGAACAGCCTAGGAAGTACCGCGCTCCATTCAGACTAAGAAGATCAAAGGTATGATCCTCAAAGTTGATCTATCAAAAGCCTTCGACCAGGTAAGCTAGCTTTATATCAGAATGCTTCTTACTCATTTAGGATTTCTTGCGGGAGTCATTAAATGGATCATGTGTTGCATTACCAATATATCCTTTAGTGTAATGATAAATGGGGTTGCATCTCCCTTCTTTGGGTCTGAAAGAGGACTCAGATAGGGGTGCCCATTATCTCCCCTACTTTTCCTCCTAGCCATGGAAGGTCTAAGCAGACTGATCAAGGAGGTGCACCATAAAGGCAGGCTCTCGGGAATCAGGATATCAGATAGATGCACAATAAAACACCTCCTTTTCGTGGATGATGTACTAATGTTTCTAAATGGGGGGGTAGGAGACCTTACCACCATCCATCACACCATTAATCTATTCAAAACTGCTAGAGGCATGATCATTAATAACTCAAGGTCCACCATAACAATTTCGGAATGCTCTCCTCATGAGATACACTTTGTATTACAAAGGTTCTCATTTACCCCGATGCAGCTAAATGAAGGCCTTCGGTACTCGGGATACAGACTGAAGCCACTCACATATAAAATTATGGATTGGATATGGTTGATCTCTAAGCTCAAGAGAAGACTCAATATATGGTATCATAAGCATATTTCTAGAGCCGGAAGATTGGTGCTCATCAAAGCGGTTCTGGAGGCCACCCCCGTTTACTAGATGTCTTTCACATGGATTCCAAGAGGCATCCTCAATCGAATACAAAACCTCTGCTACAGATTCCTGTGGAAAGGCAAACAAACAGGGAGGATATATGCATGGGAAAAATGGGATCTTCTATCTATCCCTAAGAAATGGGGCGGTTGGGGTATAAATAATTTGAAGATTTCTCCGCTGCACCTGTGGCCAAGCTATGGTGGCAATTAGTCACCACTAACATTCTTTGGACCAAAATTGCAGTCACTAAGTATATTGAACCATTAAGGCCATTGGACTAGCTGAGACAAACAAGCTCTAACAAATATGGGGTCTCAAATATGTGGAAAGCAGTTCTGAATTCAATGTCACTTATATGGGATGACCTTACTTGGATAATATCTAATGGGACATCTGTTCAAATAGGTCGTGACACTTAGATAGGATGTGGGAATGCACACCTGCTACCTAAAGGCTTACTCCAGAACCTTAACGAGAAAGGAATAACACACTTAATGCACATTGTGGACCAGGAGAGATCAACTTTCCTGCACCAAACATGGAAGTCAGCCCATAGCCTACTCCTTCCTATTCAGAGGCACCAAGCTTGGAGCACTTACACAACAACCCTCATCGAATCTAACATTCGAATAAGAGAAAGGGAGAATGAGATTACATGGGCCATCACAAAAAATGGTCAGTACTCCCCAAAAGAGGGGTATCTACATCTAGGTAATCGACACAAGCCTCACCACATAGATTCATGGTGGAAAGGAATGTGGAAGCTCAAAGCACCTCCTTGAATAGAAGAGGGCAATATGGACCTTATTGGTGCTACCTTTGTAAGGACAGCACTGAAACATTGGATCACCTTTTTCTCTCATGTCCCATCACAATCAAACTTTGGAGCCCCATTCTATCTCACACACCCTCATCCACCAATTGGAGGGGACAGACCACTAAGGAGGTATGCGCAAATTGGTGGTCATCTGTACCTACTCCTAAACCTAGGAACCTCCCCCTACTCATTAGTTGGGAAATTTGGATAGCTAGGAATTGCACCATCTCTTAGGACTTCGCCCCCCATTGGCCATCCATCATAGCCATAATTATAGCCAACTACAACGCACTACCCGAGGACGAGGCAAACTCTCCTACTAGGACTATCATCCCTAAGTCCATTGATCACTCACAGCCCTGGGCATATTTCGATGGACCGGCACAAGAGACAAGATGTGGTGGTGGGGTAGCACTATATATTATAGATTCACATTTCTATCATATTCAAATGGGACTTGGGAATGGCACAAACAACTATGCAGAGCTCATCACTACAAAAAATCTCATGCAATTTGCAATTGAAAAAAGTTATCATAATCTACAAGTTTTTGGTGACTCGAAAATTTTCTGCAACTGGATTAACAAAACATCAACATGTCATGCATACACATTGCGACACATATTGGATGAGGTGCATATATACATTACATACTTTGACAATTTTGCTTGTCACCACATCTACAGACAAAAAACACTCGCTGATGAACTTTCCAAAGAGGCAGCGATTAGGCCATGCAACCTCTGGATGATCCAGGAGTAGTGAGAAGGAGAACAGTACCAGTACTACCACCGCCCATACATGGACCATGCAGCTCAGTCTCAACAGGAGCTTGAAATCATTTGATATTTAACCTGTTTATTTTTGTTTATATTTATTATGCTTATACATAATCAACACATGTTTACAAGAATACTCTATGTGTAGAGTAACAAAATTTTGAGTTTATTAAACATCACTTTTTTTAAGGACTGTCTCCCTGCGTGGAGAACATATTATTGTTTCTTAATTTTGGATAGGCACACATCCTACTAAATTATGCATATGCTTATAGCGTCTACAACATGTAATTTTCCTATCTTAATGAAAATTACAAATTTTCAAAGGGGAAAAAATATTCCTAGAGAAAAATAAATAAATAATGATTTATCTAATTATTCTCGTGGAGTTTTTAATTTTAATCAGAAAATAATTTAATAAAAATGGTTTACTAAAATATTCCCCATGGTGAAAGTGATTTTACTATGGTAAAATTAATCCTACATGGTTTATTTCGATCCACCTAGTTAAAAATGGCTACGTGATCAGTTTTTGGTGATAATAAATTGCACCAACCAGGATCTTGCATGCGCTTATTTATTCAAATGACACTGATCCACCAGGTGAGGGCTAACATAGCTATAATTAGATCTAGGATCAATCAAAACATAAACAACTTGATCACGAAGCATACCTTCCATCTTAATAATAGATGCTTGATATTCGTCTACCTGTTATCAAGTGTTGGATAGATCCGGGGAATGTTCTAACCGACATCCTCAACTATTTGCACCTCTTGGGAACTGTATATTTGTGGCATGTCACCCTAATACAATGGAAAATCCTTCTTACTATGGTCTTTACCACAAATCCAACACTTCAACAGATCCTTGCTTGTGCCTTTATTCTTCTACTCTCCAAGTTGAGACCCATGTCCTTTCTCAGTCACATTAAACTCCTTATGAGGGGTTGCATTTTGCTTCTCATCTACATCCTGAGATCTTCCTCACTTCTTGGGCCATTTTTCTTTAGTCTTCTCATTATCTTTCAAATCACGCTTGAACTTAGGCTTATGCTTTAACTGCTCATAACAATGCTTCAACTTCCTGATGTCTTCCTCCAAAGATTGAGGTTCATCAAACTCAATCTGGTCTTTGATGTAGGTTTTAACCCCATACAAAAATTACCTGCATACGAATTCTAAATCACAGAAAAATAAACAATACGAGAGCATAACACATAAAAACACATATGCACAAAGATTTTCCCCTGGATCCCAAAACCAGGACTACCAGCTTGATTTTTCATTATATTCCTTTCAATGTTACAATACATATTTATACATGTCGAAGCATCCAATACCATGGACTGAAAAACCATCAAGTCCAATACCATGGACCAAAAAACCATCGGATCCACTACCATGGACCGAAAACCATCGCATCCAAAAAACATGTGCGAAAATCATGCACAAAACCATAGGTGGGTCCGCCCAACCTAACATAGGGTCCAAAACCAAAATTTTCCGGGGCGCTGCCCTGGACCCCATAAAGTGGGGTTACGAGTACCCCTCAAAACCCCCTGTTAACTATGTGGAAAGAATATAACACAACCCAACAATCTCCCACTTGTTGTTTTCTTTCCACAGGGCGCCACAGGAGAGCTTAGTCATTTTTCCAGCCCTGAAACGCCCATTGTTTCTCTACACCAAGAGAACTTCTCAGAGCTCACAGATTTTGTCAATGCATCTGCAGTATTCTTCAAAGTGTCCACCTTTACCTGCAACACCTTTTTGTCTTCTATCATATCCCTCACAAAGTGATACTGAACATCAATGTGCTTTGTCTTTGAATGATAAGCAGGGTTCTTCGCCAAGAAAATTGCACTTTTGGCTGTCACAGTCTATCCCTATAGCTCCCTGTACTAACCCATACTTAAACACAATATCTGCAACCAAATGCTTCCTTGCTTGCATGAGTGGCTGCCATGTATTCTGCCTCTGTAGTTGATAGTGCCACTACAGATTGTTTCTTACTCATCCAACTGACTGCACCTCCAAATAGGTTAAACACATTACCACTTGTAGATCTTCTCTGATCCAAATCTCCAGCCCAGTCTGCATCAACAAAGCCATGGATATCCAACACTCTGTC
>APFE030837515.1:14998-44373 GCA_000404065.3 Pinus taeda | reverse complement strand
TTCTTCTACCTTTGATCAGTATTTCACCTATATCAAGATCACGAACCCGACATCCATTTGATCTAAATATTACCTCGGTTCCTTGATCACACATCTGGCTGACACTCAGAAGATTATGCTTCAATTCGTCAACATACAAAACGTTTCCATCTTTGACCTTTTCCTTTAACTGAGCAGTTCCTTTTCCTTTTATAGCTGCAGGCGTATCATTTCCAAAAGAAACTTTCTTTCCCTTTTCTAAGGCAGAATATGATTCAATTTTTTCTTTATCACCTGTCATATGCTTTGAACATCCACTGTCGATGTACCATAGATTTTCCCGTCCCTCTGCATAAAAGGCTATCCCACATCTTTCTATTTGTGGTTCCTTTATTCTCCATTTTTTGGTGTTTGAAGGTTGTTTCTTTGTCTGCTGAAACCTGCTCCTACATTCAGAATCTTCATGAACAAAGTTATTGCAAATAGAACATTCAAATTCATTTTCAAGAGCCGAAAAATTGTTATAGGTCCTCTTTGTAATCCCAGTCATACTTCTTTGTTTTTGAGCTTCTCTAGTCATGATTGTTTTATATGCAACACATTGAGCTGCTTTGTGACCAAAGTTATTACAAGAGAAACACTGTCCATTGAAGAAACTTTTGCGGTTATCAAATCTACTGGCCACATGATTGTAATTTCTATTGATATCCATTCTTGAAGCAAGTTGAGAAGATTTTACCTGTGGCTGGTTGTAGCTTTTGTTCACCCTTAAGATGGATTGCCCCTGATAGTTTATGTTTGCAATTCGTCCCTGTTTTACCTGATGGTCTTGATTGTGCTTTTGCTCATTCTTCTTGCTGCATCAAGATAACTTTTTGAGGTGGATGCTTGAGAAGTTTCTCCATTATAGCCCAGACCTGTCTTGTTTAGAGGAGACCGCTGCACATTGATAATCTCATCCAAAGTTTCAGATCCTTTGACAAACTTAAGATTAATAGCTTTTGTTTTCTCAATCTCTTTTCTAAGACCAACAATTTCACCTTCTAATTTTTCAAGATGCCTTTCCTTTTCATCAATTTGAAATTGTAGAGTATCAATGATCATATTCTTCTCTTCTATACATATCTTAAGTTTAGTAATTTCTTCATGAAAGTAATCCACATCTATAGCATCCATATAATCATCATCTTCAAATGCCATCAAAAATTTATAGTCATTACCTCATTCATCTTCATCACTGTCTTCATGAGTGTAGTAGCTCTTCTTACTTGCACTCTGTTTCTTGTTCCATCTAACAGGTTCCTTTCCTTTATCCTTATAAGGACATTTGGCAGCATAATGACCTACTCTTCCACAATCAAAGCATTTGAAGGGCAGCTTACCTCTGAACCGTCCAGTACCTCATTGAAGATTTCTAACAAAATTTGATTCTTCTTCTTCTCCTGATTCATAGTACTCTCCTTTGCCTGAAGTCTTGAAGGTAGCTTCTCTTCTATCTGATGGACCTCCCTTTCTCATTTCATAAGCAATTAAAATTCCATGTAGCTGAGACATAGTAAGAATTCGTAGATTTTCTTTTTCTTCTATTGCAGATACTTTAGATTCAAACTTGGGGGACAATGATCTTAGAACCTTTTCAACCACAATAGTCTCTTTTATTTCTTCACCCAAAATTTTCATACATTAACAACTTCATCTACCCGAAGAAAATAGTTAGCCACACTTTCATCATTATACATCTTGAGAGTCTCATACTGAATCCTGAGAGTTTGAAGTTGGCACGCTTTACCTGTTCATCTCCTTCATAGCTTGTGACAATTTTGTCCCATATTTCTTTTGCAGATTTATAGTGCATTACCTTCATGAATTCCTATTGGGATATACATCATAATAGGGTACTGACTACTTTTGCATTTGTTTCATACTTCTTTTTCTCGTCTGCATCTGTAGGAGTAGTTGAAGGAAAAGCATAGTCTGTCTCTACAATGTTCCAAACTTCTGTACCAAGAGATTGAAGATAGGCAGTAACCCTTACCTTCCAATAATTGAAGTTTGTCCCATCAAACACCGGTGGCCTGATTGATGCTTCTCCCTCGTAGTTGCTCATGATGAACGATCTACCTTCAAGCGATCAAGCTTCTCTGAAGGACCTGCTCTGATACCAATTGTTGACAATAATACTGAGAGGGGGGGGTGAATCAGTATTATTTAATTCTTTTACCAAATCTTTCTTATTTATACTTTGAATTATTTTTGCATACCAATACCATAAATAATGAGCATGAACAAGAAAACAGACAGTCACATCAAAGAACACCAGATATAAGGTGGAAACCCAATGTGGGTGAAAACCACCTGCTGCAATATGTCTCTATCTTCTTTCAAATTAGAAACTCCTTTTACAATGATCTTGTACTGGTGCAGTCCTTTACCAGTACTTAGGCTGCAACCTGCAGAGAGCTACAACTCTCTCTCGTTTTCCAGTCTCTCCTGGAAGGGAGCTACAAGCCCCTACTTCTTTTCTTTCAAGGACCACTTTTCATAAATTTTCAAACTGGATCCATAAATATCAAATGATCATCAAGTACCAGTAAGTCACCCAGATAACCAGATCCACAATAACAGAAAACTAAACCCAGAACACTTTCTGTGGCGTCTCCTGCGGCGCCTCCTGTGGCGTCTCCTGCAGCGCCTCCTCACTTCCGCAGCTGCAGCACTCGAGAGATCACCCTTCACAGATTCGCTTTCCACTTCACTTTCATATAAATCGAGCTTTTGAAACAATAACCCAATATTTCAGATCTTAAGATATTCAACCCAAAAGCATACACAAGCCAAATGATCTCCTTTGCTTTATATAGGCAAGCTCTTCCTCAAATCATGGATCATGGGGCTCAATAATAATAATAAAATAAAACAATACCATGGGCCAAAACCATAACAAACCAATACCATCAACTCAATACTAGGGATCAACACGTCTGTCGAGATGCCATGGTCCAAAAACCATAGGTTCAAATTCCAAGGACTAACTACCATGGACCAAAGGTAAGTTTTCCCACATGAAATAAACTTTTCTCTGCATAAAATTCCGTGAACTTTTCTCCACATGAAATAAACTTTTATAAACTTTTCTCTGCATAGAATTCCGTGAACTTTTCTCCTGCGTACTTCTTAATTCTCATCATATTGAGAGCCATGCCATGGGTGTTTCCATCAAGTACAACATCTGTAACATATAACCATACCAGAAACATAATGCCAACACAGAGGAGAGACTTGTATCTTATGCTTTCATACAGTTAATCAAGGAGCAATTGCAACTATTTTTCAACAATACTTGTTAATTGAGTTTTGTGGTGTTGTTTTCCTTCCATATCAGTTTCTTATTGATGAATACATCTCCCTTAACATGCTTTTTTTCTTCATGTGATTTTCCTTACAATCATATAGCCATAATTCCTTAGTTTCAAAGCTCTGTTTATGTGGAAAATCATTTTTATGCATTTCATCTTGTATATTAATGAATTCATGCTAATACATGCTCATTATGATTTCTTAAGCTTTCAGACCCTACATTACATTGACCAAAATCTTAAATTCACCAAAAAACATTGTTGTCTTGCTCCTCTCTATGCTTGCTACTGCAAACCTTTAACACCTTGACCTAATTACTTGCTCTCATCCCTGGTCTAGCAACCTAAAAAACCTTAAATTTCCAAATACTCAAACAAACTTATACATCTAGCCTAAAATCCATTTCTTTTCTAGTCATTGGCTGAGAAAATCCTTAGAGAGATCCATCTTTGGTTTCACATGTCTAGTTGTTGAACTGCAAGTGGTTTGAAGTTACCTCTTTCGATCTCCTCCTCAGCTTGGGACATTGTAGGGGATAACAAATTTCATCCTCAGTTCCTTCTGGAACACCAAAAATAGAAAATTGTAAGCCAAACTCTATTGGTGGTCCTTGATAAGGAGCTAGCCATGGCCCAAGGAAAGGTAAGTGAAACATCTAAGGAGCAACAATTCCTAGTGTAGGGTAGTTTCCAAGTTGTACAAATTGATAGAGATGCCTTAATGCAATCATTTGATGGGGTTCAAGATGCAGAATCATTTGAATGGTGGACCATTGCACCCCTTCATTCACTGGAGTAATACACACTCATGGTGACAATGTGAGTGGGTGAGGTGGACTTGTAATTTCCTGGGGGGTATTCTTTCTCCCACCCCTCCATAAGTTAGAAGTCCCGGTCATTCTACTCGACAATAAATAGCTCCTTGACATTGCCAAGTCTACTGACCTCATTCATGAAGCAAGATTCCTTGCATCAGTGGCATTAACTAATGCAAAATGAGTTGTAATATTCATGACTTCAACAGCTTTTCTAGGTACTATTATTGTTGTGCTTGAGAAATGGGTGTGAATATGTATGTCTGGGGTATTAGAGAACCCATTCCCATGAATACGATCTGTAGCAATATGCCAAACATTCTCCCACATTGAGATGTTGACACACAATCAAACTATTTATCTTAGAGATATTGGAGAGACAAAAATAAATAAAAATAATATATTACATAAACAACAATCATCCCACATAAATAAAAAAAATCAACATAGAACATGTGTGTGATCATCCCACGTAACTCATGCACTCTCTCTATAACTCACACTATCAACAAAGAGGATAAGTCCTAACTTTAGTGGGAGAGATAAGAGTCAACTCTTAGGCAAGCCACCCATTGTTACCTAGTTGGCCTTGCCTCTCACTATAAGGCCAAGAAAAAAAGTTCCTAAATTGAGGGTTTTCCTAACGGTCGAAGTTGTATGACTTGGTTTGACAAAGGAAACTTGATACTACCCACTCGCAGGTGTAAATAGTATATTAAATAGTGAATTATGCACAAGCGTTAAGATATTCAATTTACACAACAATGCCTATTCAAATAATGTGCTTGGAATATTAAAAACAAATCTTGTTCAAAATCTCATACATTTTAATAAATACAATGTGTTCATCTCGATCAACTTCAAAATTATACCCTGAAAAGTTGTGATCACAAAGAAGAATGTTAAGGAAAGAAAAATGCTTGCTACCAGAAATGAAAATGATTTCAAAATGACAAAAATATTTTCACTTGAACCTGGAGGCAAAAGAATAACTTATTGGTCTGAATATTGAAACTGAATACCCAATTTTTCTCAATATTTTGGCTTCTCACAACAAAAATTCATTGATGCCCTTTGAATCCCTAACCCGATAGAAAAAATGACAATCTCCAAGCATATAAATTCAAAAAAGGACCCTCTAAAGCTATTGCATTTTCCATAGTTTTGGACAGAGGTTAGGCTTCGAATGAGTGAATGATTTAGTTTTTATGTAGTTGGCCTAAAATGATATCAAATCAATGTTGACACCATAAAATAGCCCATGGACAAGGAATGTTTAGACATTTCTGCGTAAGAAGAGACATCCAAGAGTATATCCTCTATAATAAGGACATCTCCCAGATGTCCGCTATTTGGAAGAGATGGAGGGAATCACCAACATCCTCCAAGGTGTCCTCTCATCTCCAACACAAGAAAACACTGGTGATGAGTCCTTCAGGGGTGGTAGAATATATACATACTTCATATTTTTAACTCATTTTTAATATTGTACCCTCATATATAAAATGTAACAAGGAAGAACAATTTTTGGGCCACTTCCCTTTAACTCGTGCAATATAGGAAAAAATCCGTAGACAAGCATAAAAATTAAGAGATTGTGCAAAAGTTGTGTGGTGTTCTAATCTAAACTTCATGTGAGAAAATGGCAAGAGATTACCCATCAAATTTCCATGCATCGATATGATCTCACACATTCCAAATATAATTACCCATAGCTACTCTACAACGCTTCTATGTGCCTTCAAATTTTACTACAGTCATAGAATGAGCCATATGAATTCTAGGTGCTTTTCAATTATCTCTCTTCAGCAGTATCCACTCTTGAAGCTAACCTGGGCCTACATAAATTGAAGGACATTCCATAAATCACATCATGTATGCTTCCATTATCGAATCAATGATTTCCATTTTAAAAAGAATTCATAAAGAGAACTGTAAAATAAAGAAATATGCAAGATAATAAGTTTTATGATTTAGATGACCTTCATCTAAAAATAGTTCATCATAGCAGACAAAATCTTTCCCACCCTTCAATCTTAGTAATTGGCTAAAAATAAAACACCCCAAAGACCCTCTTCATCGAAGACAACCTAGAAAGATTTTAATGATTCAACATGATTTTGAGAACCAAACAAGGCATTTAGGTGGTTAATAAAAATTTAATTCCCAATCAGTATTTTCTCTTAGCAATGATAGAGGAAATGCTCAAGCATATTGCAATGCTAAAGAAAATATCAAGGAAGTGAAAATATCCTTGCTAGATCACCAACCTCCACAAGAAAACCCTCCTTGATGTTCATAACCTTTGACGAAAATGACTCCCTGTGATTTTTAAAACTAGGTTTAGTTTGAAGAGCTATTATTTCCCCCCTTGCGACTGTCTCTGTAACAGAAACATGTACAACAAGTTGGGTTGTACCAAGAGTTTGATTATCCATATGAACTTCGATATCCTTTTCCATCAAGATATCATATTGTGAATGATCTAGCATCTGTGTGACATCCTTCTCCACATGCTTAACAATTATGTTGTAGGAAACTTTCATGCCTTCTTTTGTATTCCTTGAGGATTCATTCTTGAACACATACCTCTTATCCTTTGACTTGTAAGATTTAACAATATTTTCATTTTTAATAACAATTTTTTGAGTTGGTGTTTCACTGTGAACATTATCGTCTTTTTTTAATATTTGCTTCTTGGTTCATTATCTTCCAATAAGCCCCTAGACCATCTTCCAGTAAAACATTCAATGACAATTGAACAGGATCACCCATGGCCACAACAAGTCTTACTTGAGACAAAGCTTGTGCAGATAGTTCAAGTTCCCTCACAATTGCATCCAAATTCTCTTCCCTCTTTATAGAAGCAAAAGAAGCTTCAACCCTATTTTTGGCATCTTCCCTGGCAGTTGAAATGATTGAATGGGAATGTCCCTAGTTGCTTTCAAGAAATCTAACTTCATGAAAGAAAATAGAATCATGTTTACCATCAAAACTCAGAGCCTCCATTTCCATGTGCTTTGCTTGTAATTTGTAAAGCTATATCAGATGCAATCTTCATTGCTACTTCTGCAACCTTAGAAACCGATGTAGCAACAGTTATTGCCATAGCTACAGAAGTAATCTTAGCTTCATAGTTTGAAACTAATTGAGATTTCTTTTGAAATGTTAACTGACTCCAAATGTCCTGCCAATGCCTAACCATAGTAGCTAATAGAAGCAGCATCTTCAACATTCAATTTCGACTATTCTATATGAGTTCTTGTTTTCTCTAAAAATATAATTCTCTATCTAGTTTCTCCTCTATTTATTACCTGGAAATGAGAAACAAAAGGTATAACCGGGATGCCAATACCTTGTGCAATGACAACATTTGAAGTAGTTCAGACAATCATTAATGGCCCAAGCTTAGATACTGGTGTGGGTTGAATAGGGTATTTGGGAACAGTGCATGTAACTTGCAAGCAACCAGTTCAAACAATTTGTTCTGAAACACTTTTATTTTTCCTCTTTTTATGTTTTTTCTCCTTGCTGGATTGCCTACCAACTACCAAACTTGGTTTTTGAACATTTGTACCAACATTGGTACCAGTTTGAACTATAGTATCCCCCACCATACTTTGGAAATGAGGAACGACGAGTGTCATTAGCATATATTGTAAATAAAGTGATACAAAATTCCTCTAGTTATTAAGTGCATCCTAAGTTCCTTCTGGAACTACAAAACTAGAAATCTATAAGCTAGACTTTGTTGGTGGTTCTTGAGGAGGATCTGACCATGGCCCAAGGAAAGGTAAGTAAAGTATCCAAGGATCAACACTTCCTGGTGAAGGGTAGTGTCCAAGTTGTACAGATTGATAGAGATGCCTTGTTGTAGTCATTTGATGGGGTTCAAGATGCAGACTCCTCTGAATGGTGTACCACTGCACCCCTTCATTCACTGGAGTACTCCACACTCGTGGTGACAATGTGAGTGGGCGAGGTGGACTCATAATTTCTCAGGGAGTATTCTTGCTCCCACCCCTCCCTAAGTTAGAAACCCCAATCATTCTACTCAACAATAAGTGGCTCCAAGATATTTCTAAGTCTGCTGACATCATTCTTGAAACATGATTCCTTGCATTAGTGGAAATAACTGATGCAAAAGGAGTCGTAATATTCATGACTTCAACAATTTTTCTAGATATTGTTGTTGTTTTTCTTGATAAACGGGTGTGAACATGTATGTCTAAGGCATTAGAGAACCCCTTCCCATGAATATGATCTGCAGAAATATGCCAAGCATTCTCCCACATACTCCAACCTCCATCTAATGAAGAGGAACAATTTTGAGATGCTGACACACAATATTAGCACACCATTAGACAATTCATCTTAGAGATATTGGAGAGACAAAATAAATAAAAATGAAATATTGCATAAACAATGATCATCCCACATAAATAACAAGCTCAATGTAGAACATGTGTGTGATCATCCCACATAACTCTTGCACTCTATTAGGTAAAATTGACTCGGGGTTTGAGTCAAGCTAGTTGACCTAGTTAAATAGTATTGGTTTTGGGCACATGGTATAGTGTACCCATGGTATTATGGTCAGTGGTATTGCATGTAATGGAGCCTATAAAAGGTTGGGAATACTTCATTGTAATGTAGGCCTGGAGGTGAGGGATGAAGGCTCACTTGGCTAGATTGGCCAGGTTTTCAGCCAATGCTAATGAGATCTCATTGGGTTGGGCTTTCCCCAGATTTGGAGTTTTCCTGGATAAATATTATGTGTATAATATTTATGTTTATTGTTGTTGGTTATGATCTCATTAGGTTGGGTTTTTCCCTGAATTTGGGGTTTTCCTGGATAAATATTATGTGTATAATATTTATGTGTATTATTGTTGGTTATTTTATTATTCCTCTCTATAAATCTCATAAATCTCATTAATAATTTATCTCTCTGCCGTAAAATTATTAAAAACTGGTATCAGAGCTAATTTGTCTTCAGAATGACATTTTTTATTTGCAAGAGATTGTATTGGCCTGGTAGATAGAGAGATAATTGATTTTTGCTTGCATATCTGGATCAAAAGCCATAGATTGTGATGCAAAGTTGCACGCTATTAGGTCATGAGAGATTCAGTGAATGAGGAGGATATGTGCACATGGATTAATTAATTGATGAACCATGTACCCAAAAAGAACACCTAGATAACTGGTGGTCACAGTGGCTAGTGACCCATGTAATTCGGTAGATGGGTTCTTTTTATATGGAAATTGATGTCATATGAACAAAGACAACAACAAGGGTAAATAAAAACAGTTATTATTATTAGTATGGAGTGAAATTTTTAATTTTCATGTAAATGGGCATACTGTTGTAAGACCTAGTAAGGCATGTGTACCCCTGGGTAATTACCAGTAAAGTCTGGGTTAGACCTAGGTAATAGGGGGATGTTAGGTTAACAAATCCTCGGTAAAAACTTTGAAGGGGGTAAGTGCTAGAGTGAGTGGGATTGTCTCACTTAGTAGGTTTTAGCTGGATTTAGTTAAGGAACCCTAAGTCAAGTTTAACAGGGGAATTGTTAGGTAAAATTGACTCAGGGTTTGAGACAAGGTTGACCTAGTTAAATAGTATTAGTTTTGGGAACATGGTATTATGGTCAGTGGTATTACATGTAATGGAGCCTATAAAACATTGGGAATACTTCATTGTAATGTAGGCCTGGAGGTGAGTGTTGAAGGCTCACTTGGTCAGATTGGCTAGGGTTTTGGCCAATGCTAATAAGATCTCATTGGGTTGGATTTTTCCTTGGATTTGGGGTTTTCCTGGATAAATATTATGTGTATAATATTTATGTGTATTTTTGTTGGTTATTTTATTATTCCTCTATGTGAATCTCGTAAATCTCAGTAATAATTTATCTCTCTACCGTAAAATTCTTAAAACACTCTCTATGTAACTCAAAATCTCACCAAAGAGGATAAGTCCTAACTTTAGTGGGAGAGCTAAGAGGCAACTCTTAGGCACACCACCAATTGTTACCTTGTTGGCTTGCCTCTCACTATAAGGCTAAGAAAAAAAGGTTCCTAAACTGAGGGTGTTCCTAGGGGTCGAAGCTATATGAATTTGTTTGATTGAGGCAAATTGATACTACCCACTTAGAGATGTAAATAGGAGATGAAATTTCCAATTATGCACATGTTAAGATATTCAATTTGGACAACAATTCTTATTCACGTAATGTGCTTCGAATATTAAAAAACAAATCTTGTTCAAACTCTCACACATTTCAATAAATACAATGTGGCCGTCTCCCTCCATTTCAAAATTATACCCTGCAAAGTTGTGATCACAATGAAGAATGTTAAGGAAAGAAAAATTCTTGCTACCAGAAATGAAAGTGATTTCAAAATAAGAAAAATATTTTCAGTTGAACCTGGAGGTAAAAGAATAACTTATTGGTCTGAATATTGAAACTCCAAACCTAGTTTTGTTCATATTTTGGCTACCCATAACAAAAATTCATTGCTTCCCTTTGAATCTATAACCCGATAGAAAAATAACAATCTTCAAGCATATAATTTCAAAAAAGGACCCTCTAAAGCTATTGCAATTGTCCACATTTTTGGACAGAGGTTAGGCTTTGAATTGGTGAATGATTTAGTTTTTATTTAGTTGGCTTAAAATGACATCAAATCAATGTTGACACCATGAAATAGCCCATGGAGAAGGAATGTTTAGACATTCTTGCATAAGAAGAGACATCCTAGAGTGTTTCCTCTCTAAGAATGACATCTCCTAGATGTCCCCTATTTGGAAGAGATGCCCTAAGAGATGGAGGGCATCACCAACATCCTCCAAGGTATCCACTCATCTCCAACACCAAAAAACACAGGTGATGAGTCCTTCAGGGGTGGTAGCATATCTACATACTTCATAGTTTGTAACTCATTTTTAATATTGTGCCCTCGTATATAAAATGTAACAAGGAAGAAAAAATTTCGGGCCACTTCCCTTTAACTCATGCAATATAGACAAAAATCCATAGACAATCATACAAATTAAGATATTTTGCAAAAGTTGTGTGGTGTTCTAATCTAAATTTGATGTGAGAAAATGACAATATATTACCCATCAACTATTCATGCATCCATATGATCTCTCACATTCCAAATATAATTACCCACAGCTCCTCTACAGCACTTCTGTGTGCCTTCAAATTTTATTACAATCATAGGATGATCCATATGAATTCTAAGTGTTTTTCAATTATCTCTATTCATCGATATCCACTCTGGAAGCTAACCTGGGCCTGCAAAAATTGAAGGACATGCCATAGATCATATCATGTATGCTTCCATTATTAAATCAATGATTTCCACTTAAAAAAGAACTCACAAAGAGAACTGTAAAGTAAAGAAAGACACAAGATACTAAGTTTGATGATCTAGATGACCTTCATCTAAAACTAGTTCATCATAATAAACAAAAGCTTTCCCATCCTTCAATCTCAGTACTTTCGCTGAAAACCAAACACCCCTAGACCCTCTTCATCATGGAAAATCTAGAAATATTTTAATGATTCAACATGATTTTGAGAACCAAACAAGGCATTTATGTTTTTAATACAAATTTAATTCCCAATCAATGTTTTCTCTTATCAATGATAGAGGAAATGATTAAGGATATTACAATGTTAAAGCAAAGACCAGAGAAGTGAAACAACCCTTGCTAGATCACCAACCTCCAGAAGAAAACCCTCCTTGATGTCATTAGCCTTTGAAGCAAATGGCTCCCTATGATTTTTAAATCTAGGTTTAGTTTCAAGAGCTAGTATTTTCCCCCTTGCGACTGTCTCTATAACAAAAAAAGGTACAACAAGTTGGGTTGTACCAAGAGTTTGATTCTCCTTATGAACTTCGACATAATTTTCCATCAAGATATCATATTGTGAACAATCTAGCATCTGTATGACATCCTTCTCCACATGCTTAACAATTTTGTTGCAGGACCCTTTCATGCCTTCTTTTGTATTCCTTGAGGTTTCATTCTTGAACACATCTCTCTTATCCTTCGACTTGTAATATTTAACAATATTTTCATTTTTAATAACAATTTGTTGATTTGGTGTTTCACTGTGAACATTATCATCTTTTTGAATATTTTCTTCTTGGTTCATTAGCTTCTAATAAGCCTACGGACCAACTTCCAGTAAACATTCAACGATAATTGAATTGAACCACCCATGGCCACAACAACTCCTTTTTGAGATAAATATTGTACAAATATTTCAAATTCCCTCACATCTACATCCAAATTCTTTGCCCTCTTTGTAGAATCAAAATCACCTTGAACCTTATTTTTGGAATCTTCCACGGAAGTTGCAATAATTGAATGGAAATGGCCCTGGCTGCCTTCAAGAAATCCAACTTCACTAGATAAAATAGCATCATGTTTACCATCAGAACTCAAAGCTTCTATTGCCATGTACTTTTATTGTAAGTTGTAAAGCATCATTAGATGCAATCTTCATTGCTACTGCTGCAGCCTTAGCAATCGATGTAGCAGCAGTTGTTGCCACAACTACAGAAGCAAGCTTAGCTTCACAGTTTGAAACTAATTGAGAATTGTTTTGAGATGCTAATTGACTCCAAATGCCCCAGTTGTTGTAACCACAGTAGCTGCAATAGAAGAAGCATCTTCGACATTCAATTTCTGATATTCTATACTAGTTCTTATTTCCTCTAAAAATATAAATCTATGTCCAGTTTCTCCTCTACTTATTAGATGGAAATGAGAAACATAAGTTATACCCAGGATGATAGTATCTTGTGCAATGACATCATTTGAAGTAGTTGAGACAATCATTAATGGCCCAAGATTAGATACTGGTGTGGGTTTAGTAGGGTGTTTGGGAACATTGCATGTCACTTGAAAGCAACCAGTTTGAACAATTTCTTCTGAAACACTTTTATTTTTCCTCTTTCTATGTTTTTTCTCCTTGTTGGATTGCCCACCAACTACTGAACTATTTTTTTGAACATTTGTACCAATATTGGTACCAGTTTTAACTATAGTATCCCCCACCATACTCAAGAAATGAGGAACGATGAGTGTCATTAGCGTATATTGTAAAGAAGGTGATAAAAAATTCCTTCGATTATTAAGTGCATCCTAAGTTCCTTATGGAACTGCAAAACTAGAAATATGTAAGCCAGAGTTCGTTGGTGGTACTTGAGGAGGAGCCACCCATGGCCCAAGGAAAGGTAAATGAAGCATCCAAGGAGCAACACTTCCTGGTGTAGGGTAGTGTCCAAGTTGTACAGATTGATAGAGATGCCTTGTTGCATTCATTTTATGGGGTTCAAGATGCAGACTCCTCTAAATGGTGGATCATTGCACCCCTTCATTTGCTGGAGTACTCCACATTCATGGTGAAAATGTGAGTGGGAGAGGTGGACCCATAATTTCCTAGGGCGTATTCTTGCTCTCAACCCTCCCTAAGTTAGAAGCCCCATTCATTCTAGTTGGAAATAAATGACTCCTTGACATTGCCAAGTCTACTAACATCATTCTTGAAATAGGATTCCTTGCATTGCTGGCATTAACTGATGCAAAAGGAGTTGTAATATTCATGACTTCAACAAATTTTTTAGATATTGTTCTTGTTATGCTTGAGAAAAGGGTGTGAATAGGTATGTTTGAGGTATTAGAGAACCCCTTCCCATGAATAGGATCTACAATAATATGCCAAGCATTCTCCCACATACTCCTACCTCCATCTGATGCAGAGGAACCATTTTGAGATGCTGACACACAATATTAGCACACAATCAAACTATTCATCGTAGAGATATTGGAGAGACAAAATAAATAAAAATGAAATATTACATAAACATTATCGTCCCACATAAATAACAAGCTCAACATAGAACATGTGTGTGATCATCCCACATAACTCTTACACTCTCTCTGTAACTCAAACTCTATCCAAAGAGGATAAGTCCTAACTTTAGTGGGTGAACTAAGAGGAAACTCTTAGGAAAGCCACCCATTGTTACCTTGTTGGCCTTGCCTCTCACTATAAGGCTAAGAAAAAAGGGTTCCTAAATTCAGGGTGTTCCTAGGGGTCAAAGATGTATGACTTGGTTTGACTGAGGAAACTTGATACTACCCACTCGCGGGTGTAAATAGTATATGAAATTGCCAATTATGCACAAGCGTTAAGATATTCAATTTAGACAACAATGCTTATTCACGCAATGTGCTTGGAATATTAAAAAAAATCTTGTTTCAACTCTCATACATTTCAATAAATACAATGTGGTCATCTCCCTCCACTTCAAAATTATACCCTGCAAAGTTGTGATCGCAAAGAATAATGTTAAGGAAAGAAAAAATCTTGATACCTAAAATGAAAATGATTTCAAAATGACAAAAATATTTTCAATTGAGCTTGGAGGTAAAAGAATAATTTATTGGTCTTAATATTCAAACTACAAACCAAATTTTGTTCAAAATTTTGGTTGCCCACAACAAAATTTCATTTCTACCCTTTGAATCTCTAACCCGACACACAAATAAAAATCTCCAAGCATATAAATTCAAAAAAGAACCCTCTAAAACTATTGCAGTTGTCCATATTTTCAAACAGAGGTTAGGCTTTGAATTGGTGAATGCTTTAGTTTTTACGTAATTGGCTTAAAATGGCATCAAATCAATGTTGACACCATAAAATAGCCCATGGACAAGGAATATTTAGACATTCCTGCGTAAGAAGAGACATCTAGAGTGTTTCCTCTTTAAGAAGGACATCTCCCGGATGTCCCCTATTTGGAAGAGATGCCCTAAGAGATGGAGGACATCACCAACATCCTTCCTTAACTACAATATTCACACCACTACCTCCAATCTCTCCTTCATAGGATTTCCCAAAACCACCAACACCAAGAATTCGTGACTCATCATAGTTTTTGGTAGCCTCTTGTATCTTTGTAAAGGTAAAATGTTTGCAAAAACTAGAAGGTGCAGATGACACATAACTCCCATATTGCAATATTTTACTCTTTATATGCCCATGTAGCCCCTACTATTGAAAATAAATTTTGATAGAGTAGTAATATATTGTCATCTTCAGTTTATGAGTAAGATTAAACACCATTAAATTACACACATAGTGTAAGATTCCATGCTCAGAATCATAATTTTGACACAAAACCGTAGCCAAAAAATATGAGATTCATGTTTGCCAATAAAATAGAGGAAAAGCATGATGTTATTGAAGGAATTTCTAGAGAAAGATTTCTAATTTCCAATCAATGATTTGGGAACTAATTCTATCCTAAAGAAGAGTTGGTGCACTATGAAGAACTTTACTATTACAGACAAAGTTCGTTCTATTTGTTGAATTTTCCAACAAGAAATATTTTAAACTTTGGAACAAATACTTAAATCTAGATATTTAAGAAAATGGAAGATATGAAGGGGCCTATTGTAGCTCAAAAATGACTTAGTGGATTTTTTTTCCATCAATTACTTTGTAGTTTATGGCTGGGAAAACTGGTCATACGATCTTGTCTCAATACAAAGATGCAATTCAAGGGTTAAAGAAAGCTACATTTAGAGATAAGGAAATGGTGAGTGTTAGAAGTAACAAAGACATGTTTGAAACATTGGTAGGTTTTAATTTGAGGAGTAAAATCCACCTATGAGTTCTCTTATCATTTTTAAACTAGAGAAATGTTTATATCGATCCCATTGGAATTACATAAAAGTTTGTTGTTAACAAGATTGGAATATTACATCAAAGTCCATCAACATTATTTAAGTATGAAAATGTTTCTATTTAGCCAAGGAAAACCAACAACTGGGCAACATGCATATCTAATATATCATAAGCATAAAATACCATGAGGAAACCAAAGTTTTAGAACGATGTTTATCCAAGGAGTTTGTACCTTCTAGAGAAAAACTTCGACCGAATTTGCATTCCTCCAAATAAACAAGATAAGATTATTTTATTGAATCCTAAAAGTAACCCCAAAGTTAGGTCCATGGGACTAAAATAGGACATCTAGTATAGGTACAAAGTGGAAGTGTTAAATTAGCTTATGGATAAAATCTAATGTTGACATTTCAGCTTATAGGCCAATTCATCCCACATCCCTCTAGGCTGAATTGTCATCCTACAGATATGTTAGCTAACATTACAACCTACAGGCATGTACATTGAGATGTGATCCTACAACCATGTAGAATGAAATCTCAGCCTACAGGTTTATAGGTTGAGGCTATCATCCTACAAGTCTTCCCTTTTAACAATAAAAAAAAAAAAAAAATTGATTTACCAAACTAAAATCTGAATGTGTAAATTCCTAATTACAAAAATAAGTCTTAATGTGTCAAATAATGAATACATGTGTTTCCTTTTTATCCCTGAGTTTGGGTTGCTAAGTGGCCCTAGATTTGACTCAAATAAGTGTGCTGAGTGGCAAGTCTACTAGAATAACATGAAAACACTACTTCAAACTTCCCGTTTTGGGAAAAATATTGAGATTACTGATGCATAACTTCAAGTGGCCATAAAATTTTTATCTATCATTTAAATTTTTCCTTTTGACATGATTTTTGGGGTCTTGCAAAAATTATCTACTCACTTGTACAAAGAAAAATGGGTTTAGTATCTCTATAAAAGATACAACAATTTAGCACTTTAACCTTTTGGAGGAAATTTTATCAAAGCCACACTACAAGAGAGAAGGTGTTCCAATAATAAGAAATTGCACTGATGCAATCATTCCTATTATACTTACAAGTTATAATATACATACAACATGTTTTGTACAGATGCATCAACTATTCCCCTTTAAGAAAATATATTTTTTGCATAAATGCATCATTACAAGACTTAGATCAAGCCTTAGATTGAAAACAAATATAGAAGTGTACCTTGGTTTTGTTGCACCACATGCCAGAAGAAGATCATCATTTTCAGCACCAAGCTTCTCCACATAGAAAAGAGAGTCAACTACAACATTTGCATTCACAAGAAAATTAAGAACTTCCTCTGCCATTAGAACATTTCAGCCTATAGGCCAATTCATCCTACATCCCTCTAGGGTGAATTGTCATCCTACAGAGATGTCAGCTGACATTACAACCTATAGGCATGTACATTGAGATGTGATCCTACAACCATGTAGAATGACATCTCAACCTACAAGTTTGTAGGTTGAGGCTATCATCCTACAGGTCTACAGGTCTTCCCTTTTAACAAAAAAAAAAAAAAAAATGGATTTACCAAACTAAAATCTGAATGTGTAAATTCTTGATTACAAAAATAAGTCTTAATGGGTCAAATAGTGCATACATGTGTTTCTTTTTTATCCCTGAGTTTGGGATGTTAAGAAGCCCTAGATTCGACTCAAATAAGTATGATGAGTGGCGAGTCTACTAGAATAACATGAAAACACTACTTCAAACTTCCCATTTTGAGAGAAATCTTGAGAGTACTGATGCATAACTTCAAGTGGCCATAACATTTCTATCTATAATTTAAACTTTTCCTTTTGACATGATTTTGGGGTCTTGCAAAAATTATCTACTCACTTGTAGAAAGAAAAATGGATTTAGTATCTCTATAAAAGATACAATAATTTAGCACTTTTAATCTTTCAGAGGAAATTTTATCAATGCCACACTACAAGAAAGAGAAGGTGTGCCAACACTAAGAAAGTGCATTGATGAAATCCTTCCTGTTATACTTATAAGTTATAATATACATACAACATCTTTTGTACAAATGCATCATCTATTCCCCTTTAAGAAAATATATTTTTGCATAAATGCATTATTACAAGACTTAGATCAAGCCTTAGATTGAAAACAAATATAGAAGTGTACCTTAGTTTTGTTACACCACATGTCGAAAGCAGAGCATCATTTTCAGAACCAAGCTTCTCCACATAGAAAAGAGAGTCAACTGCAACATTTGCATTCATAAGAAAATTAAGAACTTCCTCTTCCATCAAAACAACATGTCATTGGACAACATCAATTTTATCTATTTCCATATTAGGAACTCCACACATCATCAAACCTCCAATTTGATCATCACATTCATAAACAGTGACAGAGTGCCTAGATTTATTAGGCTGCTCAGAAGCAGCCAAACCAGCTGGCACACTGCCCACTATAGCAACTTTCTTCCTACACCCAGTGACCAATCCATATCAATATCTAGTTCACCATATCATAGACAACAAACAATTTATTTTAAAAATGATAAGCGTCATTAGAATGGAATTAAGAATTATAAATGAGAAACACAAACCCTGTCCTCTTCTTAGGTGGATGTGGAGCCATCTAACCTTATTCAAAAGCTTTAACAATGATGGCACCTTCAATATGGCTTTAATAATGATGGCCATGAATATGATATTAAATTAGATATTTGATAAAGCACTGAAATTTTTCAATTACTTGACTATTGATACCATTTTTTGTGCAATTTTCCAGTTGCATGTACTACAATCAATATAGAAACATGAAAGTACTACCTGCCAATTCAATTACCTCCCTTGTGGATTCACCGGCTGGGAAAAAGCAACACTTATGGTTACATCATCCAAATCCTCACTTGCCAAATTGGTGCTTGTCACAGTGTTGGGCCCATCAACAACATAAGTTTCTATGTGGTTTGAGTTGTAGCCAGTGGAGATTTCCACAAATTTGTTTGTTTTGTCATCAACCAGCTTATTCTCTATTGAAGTTTCTTGGAGTTGCAAAGCAATTTCTAGGTTCCAAATCACATTCCTATAGTTGGCATTTCAACCCCTTGCTCCACAAAACACTTTTCAACTGCCCAATGCCTCCCCATACTTCTCAAGGGACTCGGGATTTATTTTACCTTTCAAATAAGGATTTTTATTTTTTTCCAGAATTCCCTTTCTCTAGCAATGTAGTGCCCATTCAGCAATGCTTACTTGTTCTCTAGGGAGAGAAGGATTAATAGCAGGTTGAGCACACAACACCTCAAACAACACAACACCAAATGGATAAACATTTGAATCTTCAATGAGATGCTACCTATGATAATATTCTCAATCCAAGTATCCAGAGCTACGTTTGACCACAGTGCTAACATGAGTATGGTCAAGAGTTGGGTCCATTTTTGGTAATCCAAAATCTGAAAATTTTGCAAATAAGTTTTCATTAAGAAGTATATTTGTGCTCTTGACATCCTAATGTATGATGGTCTGAGCAACCCCTGTGTGAAGATAATGAAGACCTCAAGAAGCTCCAATACATATTTCTAATATTTTCTTCCCTGACAAAGGAGTCAAATTTCTCTTACCATACAAGTGCCCTCACAGTGGTCCCTTGGCCATGTAATCATAAAATAAAATCAATACACAATTTTATTCATAGTAACCAATAAGAGACACCAAATGGTGATGCTTGAGCTTAGAAAGCATCTCTATTTTTTCTTGGAACTCATGGATATGTTGTTCTACTAGTGGGTTTCCTCTCTTAACTACAACCTTCACACCACCACCGTCAATCTCTCCTTCATAAGCTTTTCTAAAACCACCAACAACAACAATATGTGACTCATCATAGTTTTTGGCAGCCTCTTGTATCTCTACAAAGGTAAAATGTTTGCAAAAACTTGAAGGTGCAGATGACACATAGCTCACAATACTACTCTTTCTAGAAGTATTTGAAACTTTGCTCCCAATGGTGTGTGATTTACCACCATAGAGTGGTAGAGGAAACAATCCAGGGTGCTTGTCACCAGCTAAACCACTACGACATTGATGAACAAAGCACTAGAGAGCAAGAAGAAGTGCTAGTGCAACAATCCCTCCATGAACCATGTCAATTAAGGTATTTGTAGTCAAAAGTATCTAATTTTACAATTACTAAATTGAACAATTCCAAAATGCATGTCAAAAAAAAATGGCCTTTAATTGGAATCAAATATAGAAGTGTACCTTTCTTTTGTTGCACCACATACCCAAAGAAGATCATCATTTTCAACACCAAGCTTCTCCATAGAGAAAAGAGAGTCAACTGCAACATTTGCATTCACAACAAAATTAACACCTTCCTCTTCCATCAGAACAACACGTCGTTGGACAACATCAAGTTTAATTGTTTCCCTATTAGGAACTCCATACATCGTCAGACCTCCAATTCAATCAACACTTTCATAAATAGTGATAGAGTGCCCAAATTTATTAAGTTGATCAACAACAGCCAAACCAACTAGCCCACTTCCCACTATAGCAACTTTCTTCCTACACCCAATGACCAATCCATATCAAGATCTAGTTCACCACATCATAGACAATAGACAATTTATTTTCAAATTATAAGAATCATAAGAATGGAATTAAGAATTATAAATGAGAGACACATACCCTGTCCTCTTCTCAGGTGGACATGGAACCATCCAACCTTCTTCAAAATATTTAACAATGATGGCACATTCAATACTTTTAATAGACACTAGATTTTCAATGATTCCTAGTACACATGCACCTTCACAAGGGGAAGGGCATACATGTCCAGTGAATGAAAGAAAATTATTTGTTTCTAGCAACTGATCAAATGCTTCTCGCTAATGCCCTTGGTGCACTAATTCATTCCACTTAGGTATTTTGTTCCCAAGAGGACATCTATTGTTATCTTGCATGGAGGAAAAGGCCTAAGGAACACAAATTCCTGCATTTCCCATCTCACAATGATTGACATTCCCATCAAACATAAGATAGTCAATACCAATCAAAAGGGGTAGTGTTATTGAAATTTAAAAAGGAACTCATGCATAACATGGAGAAACCATGTTCTAAATTATTTTCATTATGTACCTGTATGGATTTTGCATTTCATTTCAGCACACCCACTTCCTAAATTGCTCTGTCTGCATATGGGCTTCCATTCTTACATCATAATCCAACATGATTTGAACAATTTTCACAATACTTTTCTCTATATCAAATCTCCACCACTTTGCAATTGAACTGAATGTAGTCAAGCAATAAAAAATGTTCGACATAGTTGTGGAAGTAGTCCAATACCTAAGAGTGAGAGGGGAAATGGATAGTTACATGGCTTGGAAATTGAAAATCGGTGAATTTAAAGGCAAGGCGAGGGGTCTATTGCTTTGTTGAAGAAAGTGCTTCTCTCAAGATGCCTCCTATTCCTAGTTTTGCTTCAAAGGCTTAGACTTTGTAAATATTCAGATTTAGACTTTGTAAATATTTGGTTGCATGGCGACCACTCATCCTTGTTCCTATGGTACAAACCCTTCTCTTCCCAAATCGATCCTCATTCTCAGTCTCACCTTCACTAAAAAAATTATCATTCCAGGTAGCCATGACCAATGGATGACTAATGTTAGCACTTCACCAAGCTACAAAGACATAATGCAAGATAATCTATGGTATATCTAATTACAATTACCCAACCTACCCTTGGCGTACATCTCACAGTGAAATTGTTTTATATCTACATATGTTCTTGTATCTAGATGAGCTCACAACAACCATATTTTCATATTCTCTTATATCTCATTAAATTGTACAATCAAAGAAATAACTTATGTACTTGAGTACTTTAAAAATAATTTGCCTTGGAGCAACATATTCTATCATTGTTTAGGAAACAAAATATTCTAAGTATTTTTTTTCATTACAAAAAAAATTCTTCTAGTTTAAACCACGTACTTGATAATCTATTCACACTTCAAAAGAAAACTATGAATATTTCCATCATCAAAAGTACATGCAAGGATGGCCAAGGAAATGTCTTAGCATCCATTTTGAACATATTTTTTAAATAAATGATAAAATATCAAGAATGAAAATTCTTTTAAAGGAAAAGTACAACCGTGGGTAGCTCAATCATGTTCATTTTCAATGATTTTTTTTACTAAAAGCACAAATAAAATATCAACGATTGTCTATGTTATAAAGGAAAAGTACATCAAGTCAATATATATCAAGCACTACAATATATAAAAAGTCAAGTACTAAAATATATAATTGTATTTGCAACTGATTATTCACAAATTCGTAAAAACGATCATTGATCTAGTACTATTTCATGACAACAATCTACCACTAACCAGTACTCTCAACAACAACTACAACAACTACTACTACTACTACAACATCATCAACAAAATGTTTCCGACAAGAACAAGAAGACCATCTAGATCGATGACTTTTCCAAATACTTCTTCAGCCATTGAGTGAAACTCTTTTGCTTCTCCTTCAAACGAACACATCCATCTATTTTATCTTCATACAGAAGGGAGATGTTCCTTATGACATTAATGACATTTACATTTGCATCTTCAAGGCCAAGTGGCACTCCATGAATGACATAAAGTGATTGAATTCATCCAATGTCAGTAATAGCACCATCATATGCATCTAATATATTCACTTTGTCACCTACCTGAAGTAGGTCATGCCCTACCAGAGTTAATGGGCACTGTAAAAAACAAAAAATTATACATAGATATTAGGGAAAAAAAATAATATGGATATTAATATTAGGGATATATGTTAGCCTTAATAAGCCTCAATCTAATGTACCACAATTCCTTTTGAAAGCTAACACTCATAACTCATCTTGACTTATCATACTCTAAATATAGAGAATTATTAATTGCTCAAATTTTTATTGATAATTGTGAATCCTCTCCACACTCCAAGCCTCAAAATGATCTTGAGATCTAGACCTATGGATAACCTCAACTTCCTTTTCTATATAATAAACTAAATTTACTTCCATTCTCTTAAGTCCAACCCATCTTCAATACTAAGAGGTTATGGCTTCTTCTTTTTTTCCTGTATAATAAGTCTATTAATCTAGTTAAATTTATAATGCGATTATTTTTGTTTTAATAAATATAATATAAATGAAACTAATGTACAATAAACATTTTTTAACTTTATAAAATAATATTCCCAATTATATATAATTCTTTAATTAAAATATTAAATAATACACGTACGAAACAATGCATCGATACAATAAAAAGAAAATCCATTCGATTCTTAATTCACTAGTAAAGAGAAAGATAGAAAGCTTAACTACATATATGAAGGGTTTTTTTAATTTACTAAATTCTTAAATTATTTTAAAAATTTAAATATATTTATTTCTCATTGAGATAATATAGGGTCTATCTTAAAAACAAACAATTATACATAGATATTGTATCTAAAGTCACACTTTTTTTCCCTGGTATAATGAATGACAACATCAAGAAAAATGGCTTGGTTGCTAACCATGGAGGCAAGTTATAATTTATTAAAAACACTAGCCAAGTTGACCATATAGTGCTTTGATCTGAGAAAGGGTTCACCCCATCTAGAGCTAAACCCAACCTTATATTGCGAGGATCCTAGGAAAAATTAGGTGATTTGTTGTCAAATTCCTTCCAAATCTTAGAATCAGACACAAATCGTTGTTTTCCATCAGAACTCTTATTTTGGGCATGCCATTGCATTAGATCGGAAATGTATCGACATTTTTACATTCGAAGCAACCATGGGATTAGTGGAAAGTGACAAAGAACCCTTCTCGGTGCTGAATTTGATTTCAACCTTTGTCTATACCTCCCTTCCTTACATTTTGGACATTCAGTCTCACTAGCAAGATTTTTTCAAAATAATACACAACCATTCACACATGTGTGGATGTTTTCATACACTAAGCTTAGTGATTTTCACTTTACATGCTATTCATTTTGTTGGCAATGTGGAGTCGAGTGATAACATCCATTGTAAAAATGCCAATAACTCATCAAAACTCTCATTTTTCCAACCATGCACCATTTGCAAGTCAAGAATTAAAAGGATTGTTTTGAAATGACTTAAAATGCAAGTACCATACATAGGTTTTAAAGCATCCTCCATTAACTTCTGCCATTCATCTTTGAAACCCTCATTCAACATTCTATCAACTTCAATCCCTTCATCAAAGGTTCCTACCTTTTCATTTGTGTTTGTTTCATCTTCATCTATGTCAAGTGCCTCTACATCTCTCAAGATATGCAATTTTATCCTATCTGGATAACAATTTTGAGGGAAGGGCTTATACTGCTATGTCCATATTTTAGCATATGTTGAAAAATCACACCCACAACAATCATTACATGGACATGCATATTTAAGCAAGCCCTTCTCATCATCTATTCTCTCATCATGTGCATGGTATTCATTTGTTGCCAAAATTGGGCGTTGACTCATCTTTAATTTTCTACATTCAAAGATGAAACTTATATGTTAATTCTTTACTTTCAACTCTTTTCATAACTTTGTTTGTAAAAGAGAAGTTTCAGCTCCCATTTGAGCACAAATGTCAATTTTGCAAACATTTTAGAAACAAAATATAGGAATAGAAGACTACACATTTTTTACCAATGTGAACACACCCATACACAACAATCACCTAGTCAAACAAGAAAAGAAAGTCATATTTGAGAGAAAGCCTATATATCAACACTTGTTTGAGGAGTTTTTTTTGTATTTACACCTTTTGTATGTAGATCTATCAACATGACAACAAAATGTTTTGGTTAATATATTAGAATTATTAAGGGCACATCCCTTGCGGCCATATTTAAACGCTCATTGCAACATCAATGAGGAGAAGAACACACCAATGGGGGTTGCCTTAGTATCAAATAAGATGCATCACTTAGCTACAAGGGAGACACTGATGTAGTGCCAGTTACCAGGTGTGCACTCTCTCATTTAAAGCCTATTTCTGACATGTTCCAAGTGTTCATTCCTAGAAAATGAGAGAAATCCACTTGAGGGAGTCATTGACCTGTTCATGATAGCATGATGAGTCATGAGTTACAAATTATCACCTTTTTGGCACTTGAAGGGAATACATTTTTTTTTAGCCACTTCCATGGAGGGCACATTAATGAAGGATTTACACCACATTCTCTCCTTATTAATAGCATGAAAGAGGCTACATCATTTTGAGATTTACATTATTTTCTAAGCTTGATGGATTTCACCTTAGTAGAAAATATGCATTTGGAGTCATATTTTTTATTCCTATCTTCATCTATAATTATGATACTGGTCTTTGATACTCATTCAAGATCTCCAAAAGTTGTAATAATATTACTTAGGATAAAATGTGTCTTAATAAACTCTAGCTGATCAAGTAAAATGGTTCAGGCTACTATATTCTTGATTATAAGACACATTGAAAAGTGTGACATGCTGAAAATTTGTCCCTATGTTTATCTTGTTGTCTATCTTGAAACTTATGTAGTTTATCTTGTTGTTGAAGTGAGACACCTTGTATGTGTCTCAAACAATTGATTTGTCTACAATATACTCAAAATTATCCCACATTTCCTCCAATGGATGTGTGAATATTCAATAGGAAAAGTTTCCTCCAATTGCCATTATGGCAGAATCATATAGGAATAAACAGTCATATGATGTAAATGCACAGACAATCCCAAACCTTCCTCTCAAATAAGTAACCCAGTTTTGTGGATACAAGATAGATGAGATTGGAAAGCATCCAATATTGTCAAATCCATGCTTTTCATAAAATAATTTGATGACCAAGAAGCCACAAAAAAATAAAGTTGATGCTAGTTGGCCCCCAATAGCTTGGCCAAAGTTGTAACATCTACAGATGATTCATAGACACATTTATAAAATTCAGGCATAGCTCAAGACAATGTAAGACTAGACAAATATTTCTTGTTATAGACAACACTCATGTATCTCATCCAAACAATTTGAAGTGGATTGATGAACGTGTAACAAACATGTATTTGATGTTTCACTTGTTTTAGTTATTTTTGTCTACTAATAATTTTTCTCAAGTCAATGAGCTAGCTAGAATAAGGGCCTTATATTATGGAAACATAAGAGAAAATATTGTTTCTAGTTCAAATACAAATATGGAACATATTTTGAACTCTTTCCACACACCTCTTTCCTCATAGGAACTCATATAGAAACCCTCTAAATTACTTGAAGACAAAATACATTGCACTCTCATAGATTTGTAGATGAAAATAGAATTAAGCTTCAAGTTAATTCAAATCTATATTATCTTGTCAATTTTGAGGAGGCTATTGTCTATGACTGCGATGTTTGTAACAAAGAGAAAGGCACAATTCCCCATGCACATTTGTCCACAAGCCATTGTAGCAGAAATCATGAAAGTATGAGCATCTTAAGATAGAAACTATGCAAGGCATGGACAATCATATGTGAATAAGATGTTGAACAATTGGAAGAAGATTTTTATTTAGTAGCCCTACAAACATAGGATTTGTTGAAACTATTTAAAATTGATAAAGGGAGTGTTGGGAACACTCAAATTTCAGACCTACAACAACAATCACCATTCAAAAATAAGGAAATACACAAATTATTGAGTTGGAAATTAAACCTCATAAGCCTTATTCCATGCATTTTGAAGGTGATCATATTTATGATTTAGATGATTCCAATGAAGAGCAGGCTACAAGCACCTATCTTAGACAACCATAAGAAGAAAAACTACACCTAGAAAATAAAGGTAAGAAGCTTTCTAAATTTTGACCATATACATTTCCTTTCATAGAGAAATCAATATTATTTCGAAAAGCCCAAAGCTGAAGAATCAAGAAATAGTGATGGATTCCTTGTAGAAGAAGATATTTTTAGCTGGCACAAGGAATTCTATATTAAAAATTTTCATGATAGATTTCACCATGTTGCTACAACAGTCCAAAAATGTGTTGAAGCTTCTAATCAATATTATATTTTCTCTCATGCATGTTTTTTGTGATCTTGTAGCAAAGTATATGTACTATTTGAGCAACTTGGAGATAAGACTCTTCTTACAACCAATTTCTTTTTCTAATTATGTATCAAATCCTATTAATCACTTTCTTTTTCCAAATTTTAAAACAAACTCCAACTAGAAAACCATGGGGAGGAGAAAAAGGAAAATAAATTTTGGAAGTAGAGGAAGAAGTTGGCCATGGCCTTCAAGCTTGTTGGCACATGATAGGGAATATCTATCTAGATTGTCAATAATATTCTCATATTATGTCTACTCTTCTAACACTAAATTTATCTCCAACATCGTTGCACCAGAAATCAATGTCCAATGTGCTAGCAGTTTCTATTCTTACAAATATATAGTCTTATGATTAAACAATTATCATTTCCAAGATGATAGTCAAGAGTTTTATAGATAGGTTGTGCTAACAGTTTCCATTCTTGAATCCATGGGCACCCTACAAAGCCAAAGTTTCCTCATGCATTTACTTACAACTAAAACATCTTTTGTTGGTTACAGAATTTTAAACTACTGCCATCTCTCACTTTCATTTTTTGTTCCAACCTTCCTGCTTATTTGGTCTTTCCAGTTTTTAATAATAAATTTTTGATTCTTTTCCTAAATGGGTTTAGGTTTCTCATCAAGCTTAGCTTCTGGTGTTAACCTTGCCTTACAATTTGATTCCCTTGAATGTGTGTCATGAAAATATTTATCAATAAAATCATAGCCAAAAATAAATATAATCTCAGTGGTACTCTCATGTGGCAGTTCAACTTCAACTACTTATAGTGCATTTTCATTTTCTTCCAAACTGTTTCTATATGTATGTATATAAAAAATATGATAAACTTGAGGCATCGGATATGAAATGACATAATTCTATATCCAGGGTACATTCCGATTCCAGGTACTCAACCTAGGGTTTTCATTATGGAATTGAGTTTGGTGTTGGCAATTGGAAATTTGACAAAGCTGATTAGAGAGACATAGATATGAAAAATGTGTGTTGGAAGTTGTTTCCAAAACCACATAATATTTCTACACTGACATCAAAATAGGGTGGAGCCAAGGCTAGTGCAGATGTGGGATTCATAGATTAGGGACCTATTCATAGGGATCTACAAAAAGCACCAAATTGAAATGTAGTCTAGGACAATGGATATTTGTGTGTTGTGGTTGAATTGATGTGGGAAGTGGTATGCACCCATGATGCAGTTACTTTGGATGCATGAGATAGTCTATCAGTGATAGCCTGACCAACAAGGCAATGATTGATCTTGCATATATTGCTAGTGGAAGATGAAGTCCGAGAATTGTTGAAATTGTTACTACAGATACTATATAGTGAGAGATATGTAGTTAACCTAAGGGGGTTACTTGTGTGGTTACTAGGATGATTTGAAAACACATTATATAAGCCCTTACACCATGTCTGCTTAAGGGACAAAATAAGCATCAAGTGTGTTAGGACATAAAATGAGGCTCTACATTTACATGATCTTTCCAGTTTAGGACATCAACAAAGGGTGAGCCAAGACTGGTGCAGATGTGGGATTCATAGATTAGGGACCTATTCATAGGGCTCTATAAAAACAACCAAAGTGAAATGTAGTCTAGGACAATGGATATTTGTGTGTTGTGGTTGAATTGATGTGGGAAGTGGTATGCACCCATGATGCAACTACTATGGATACATGAGATATTCTATCAGTTATATCCTAACCAACAAGGCAATGTTTGATCTTGCCTATATGGCTAGTTGTTTTAGTATTTTCCTCTCAAAGATGTATGAAAAGAAAACACATAAGACCGTGGAAGAGAAACAGTCTTCAACAATATAAATGGCTACTAAACATTGTAGATCTACATCAATTGATAGAAACAAAACCTGCCAAAGTCCTAATCTATGCCACAATCATAGTTAAACAACAAAAGAAACAGAAATGACTCCAATCATCCAATGGAAACCAGATATACAAAGAATAGGTTTTATTATAACACCTGTGAAGGGAACAAATAAATGTTACCAATCCTCCTCTATGGGATGGGTTCTTGATTATCCTCAAACGTCTTCAATTTGTGTAGAGTCTCTCTCCTCTATAATGTGTAAACCCAGCAAATAAAATGTTTGAGCTCAATGGGAACTCAAGAAGAAAAGTGGTGTGCGACAATAAAAATAATCAGAGTTACATTAGTGAGTGCAACAATGAAAATAATCAAAAGTGAATAATGAATGGAAAACCCTTCTATTTATAATAAAATATTGAGTTATCCCCAAATAATGAGCAATAATAAAATATTATTAACCCTATTCTTGGAGTAACCACTTGGGATATTTTATTATATTTGGTTAGGAGGAAAAAAATATTTAAACTTTTATTTAGAAATAATAAA
>APFE030837515.1:1636-12993 GCA_000404065.3 Pinus taeda | reverse complement strand
CACAGTGAAAGCAATTTTACTATGGTAAAATTGGCTTTACATGGTGTACTTTGATCCATCTAGTAAATTAGGCTAGATGATCAATTTTTTGGTGATAACACTAGTGGAAGATGAAGTCCAGGAATTGTTGAAAATTTTCATGCATATACTAGATAGTGAGAGATATGTAGTTAACCTAAGGGGGTTACTTGTGTGGTTACTAGGATGATTTGAAAATACATGATATAGACCCTTACACCATGTCTACTTAAGGGGAAAAATAAGCATCAAGTGTGTTAGGACATTAAATGAGGGTTTGCATTTACATAATCTTTTAGGACATCAACAAAGGGTGGAGCCAAGAACGGTGCAGATGTAGGATTCATAGATTAGAGACATATTCATAGGGCTCTACAAAAAGCACCAAAGAGAAATGTAGTCTAGGACAATGGATATTTGTGTGTGTGGTTGAATTTATGTGGGAAGTGGTATGCACCAATGATGCAATTATTGTGGATGCATGAGATAGTCTATCAGATATAGCCTGACGAACAAGGCATTGTTTGATCTTGCCTATATGGCTAATGGAAGATGAAGTCTAGGAATTGTTGAAAATGTTCCTGCAAATACTAGATAGTGAGAGATATGTAGTTAACCTAAGGGGGTTACTTGTGTGGTTACTAGGATGATTTGAAAATACAGTATATAGACCCTTACACCATGTCTATTTAAGGGACAAAATAGGCATCAAGTGTGTTAGGACATTAAAAGAGGCTCTACATTCACATCACGTAAGAAAAATTGTCCCGATTTTCATTCTGAAAGGATCTTTGAAAAAAATATTGTACATGTCCAAACTCCACCAGCTTTATTTGATCAAGACCAAATTAATTATTTTTTTTAAGATTTGAAATAAATCTTGTAGGATAAAACAGAGTCTTATGAAAATGTAAATCATGATAAAAGTGATGAAATTTTGAAGATAACAAAGGAAAAGAATCAAAACTTTATTTTAAAATATAGAAAGATCGACCAAAAAAAAAATATCTGGAAAGATCAAATAAGTAGGAAGGTTGCAACAAAAAATGAAAGTGTGAGATGGCAGCAGTTTAAAATTCTGCAACCAACAAAATATTTTTTAGTTGTAGGTATGTGCATGAGGAAACTTTGACTCTGTAAGGTGCCCATGGATTCAGAGCTATTTTTATTTAGGGGTTTGAGTTTTGAAAGTCCAATGTTCAAACAACACCTATGTGCAAAAATATGAATTCAGTTAGTGTCTGATTGAGCATTAATGAATAGACATTTTGTTATGGTATTTGCACACTTAATTATTGGTTAGGATCAACTTGCTCTAATCTTTTTTTAGGTAAAGTGTGTTTCTCAAACAATTATCACATAATCCTGGTGATTAAAGTAACACTTTGTAAGTAAGCCTAATAGTTGAGAACAATGCTTCCATCTTGGAAATCAAAGGGCATACATCATAAAAAGGGATAAGCCCTTGTGATTAATCACTAAGAAAAACACTCTCAGGTGTCTATAAAACAAATTTAAATTTACTTTTTCACAACTTAAATTATGATTCTAACTTGTTCAGATATAGAATTAGGAACATAGAATCTTTTTACAAGTAACATTTTCATAAATTGTTGTTATTTAAAAACCCAGTCAAAACTTTTAGAATCAGTTCTTCAGGGCTAGTAAGAGCACAATTAAAACCTTGAACAATGTGGAACTTCTACAAGGATCTATATTCTTATGGTTGCATCATTGACTCAATTCATGTCGATTCTAATATAGTCAACAACGCTTTTCTTGTGAAGAGATCCACTCTCGAGGGCATCCATGAAGTCCCTGTAATCCAAAGGGGGACTTCATGCTGGTCATTTTAATCTCGATCATGAGCTAACATATGTTGGTCACAAGCTATGATGGTGGGTGTTATGAGCTATGCTGGTGGTGTGATGGTGAAACCAAATAGACCTGAAGTCGATTGAGTGCTCGATCTAGAAATCAAGTGTAAATGACCTGTCCCAATCAATCAAGCGTAAATGTCCTCGACTAATCCAAATTGGATGGACTTCTCTCCCGTCGATCTAGGATTCATGCAGGTCATTCTTATTAATGAAATTAGAGAATTTCTATTAAATGGTGTAGATATAGACTACTAGCTAGACCATTAGGTACATAATGCATGGTGGTACTTCCCTACCCTACTGGTAACCCAATGCTTGTGAGAATAGGTATCGAATGCTAGGTGGTCCAACGAGAAAAAAATCACCATAGGCTGAGCAAAAATAAATAAATAAACTCGGTCCCTTAGCAAAAGCAAATTAGAAACCATATAACAAACACAGTCTTGCCTTTCGCAATAAAAGAGGTAGTAAAAATGCATGTAAATCCATAAATCCAACTAACCTATAATTCCAAAGACTTCAATTGTGAGTTAGCCCTCCTCTTCAAAATCCTCCAAGTCCTTTCCAGTGCTCTTCTATCCATGACAGAGGCTCTAATTATATAGAAAATTTCACAAGCCCTAAAAATCTCTAAACATATCATGGATTTCTCTCAAATCTCTCAAAATATCTCAAAACCATCCTGCCAATGGCAAAAATTTAGCACCAAATGAGCCACCTTCATGGACATATTATCATAATTTCATGGAGTTTAGAAGCAGAGTAAACCTAAATTAAACTTCTTCATCATAAGAATAACCAGTTTTCATGGTAACATGGTTCTTAGAAAATTTTCGCGGGTAAGAATAGCGAGATTTCTTGCCGTAAGAATGGTTGGTTTTCATTCGTGGGCTTTCATGCCAAGTTTTTGTAGAATCAGGGATTTCATAGCTAGTTTTCCACTCCTTTCAGTCCCTAGTCTTCTCAATTATTGCAGTCGAAGTTTCTTTTTGGTTGTGAGTGACATTTTGGTTATTTTGTTTTTATTTTATTTAGAGATTATTATAGTTTTTGTTATTTTTATTTTAAGTTAAATAAGTTATAGTTTTTGTTATTTTAATTTTAAGTTTAAGTAATATTAATTATCATTTTTAAAGGGTTTTGTGAATTTATTTTATCACTTATTTTATTTATCAACTATCCATTCTTAAAAACAGTTAAATTACTAATAAGTTCATATACTACTAAAAAAATTAACAAAATTAAATTATTAACAAAGGTTCATATACTATTAAAGATTTAACAAAAATTTATATACATTAAAAATTTAACAATTTGATTTTCTTGAAATGAGTTTCATTTCATCACTTACTTTATTTATCCACTATTAAAAACAATTAAATTATTACCAAAGGTTCATATACCACTAAAAAATTAACAAAATTAAATCATTAACAAAGGTTTGTATACCATTAAAAAAATAACAAATGTTCATATATTAATAAAAAATCAACAATTTGATTTTCTTGAAATGAGCTTCATTTCATCACTTATTTTATCTATCAACTATTAAAAACAATTAGATCATTCTTTTCAATCAAAAACCTTCATTATATTATCATAGCAGAAGTGTCAACAAAATACATTACTACTACAACAAAATACAGTGTCACAGGCTTAAGCGTTAGCACAAGCCTTGCTCTAAATAGTAAGAAGCCTGAAGAGAATACAAGACAATCAGTGTCTTTGGTTATTGCCCGCACAAAAAGAGTAAAATTACATGTCTAAAAATTACACATTAAGGAGGGGAATTGGGAGGAAACGTGGGAGGTGCAAAAAAGAAAGCAGCATGTTCGTGCATATGATAATCAATGTGTTCCACTTGATTCTCTAGGGCATGGAGATGGTCGTTTGTGCATCGGAGTTGACATCGAAGACCTTCCACCAAATCTAGGTTCTTATTCTGCATATGCAAGAGAACATTGATATAAGCAACTTATTCATTCTTGTCATCATACATCTTCTCCCTCAGCGTATCAATGTTAAGTTGTATGTTATTCAACTAGGTTGCGATGGACTCCAAGGTGACCTAACCTTCTACGTGGCCCAAGGAGCAGGCTGGGGACAAGGCCATGTCCGTAGCGAAGTGGCGACTCTCAATCGACTCAAAGTCTGAGCTAGGCTCTCCATGTTGCTGGCGTTCCTCCGTACATGGTTGGGAACCTGCCCCCTTTGGCCACGCCCTCGATGTAGAGGAATACAACCAGCACCACCATCATCGGTCACATTGCCACAGGAAGCGTAATGCCTGACCAGAGAAACACACCATGAAATTTTGAATTGATAATACTGAAATAAAACTCCACTTATTGTACTAGATTCGTTGAACAATAATAATATTATCTTGCTAGGAAAGATCCAGAAGTCCCGAGTACCAACACCATAACCACGACCAACAAAGAAGAAGGAAGGCACGCCACAGGTCCCGGGGTCCACAAAAATCAAACAGCCTTAGAGATGGCACTTGAAGTCGCTCTCCCCTAGAAAACTATTATCCAGTGGAGCTTCCTCGAACCAAAGATAGAGCCAGACTAAGAAAAACTCTATGTCTACTCCCAACCCACGTATTTGAGTCCTAGAACCAGATAATTTGTTACGTCCGATAGAGAAATCTTCCCTTGGATCCCATGGCCATGTTTGATGCAGGTGCCAATTCCCCTCCTAGCCGAATTTGATGGTCTCGTCTTGTTCAGTTTCCCCATGCCATAGCCTGAGCCAGGACGCAAACAAACCACATGACCTCGTCCTCTCCTGACACTCTCTCCTCATCACCCAATGCCTGCAAATGACCTCCTACATGCATGCAGTCCCTGTGTGGTATTAAACACTACTTGCGGGGAGCAGGGTATGAGTTCTGACGGCTCTTCATTGCATTCATATGGCGTGTGGAGGCCTCTCTAGATCCTTGATCCAATAATATTGCAACGCCAAATGGCCTCCAAAATGATCACCCCCATTGAGGAACAATTAATTAATCATTAACAAAGGTTCATATACCATTAAAAAATTAACAATTTGATTTTCTTGAAATGAACTTCATTTCATCACTTACTTTATCATCTATATATACACTATTAAAAACAATTAAATCATTAACAAACGTTCATATACCATTAAATAATAAATAGGGACGAGATGTTTTTTAATCATATATATATGCATTGTAGATGGATTCAAAGACCCTTGTAGTGAAATGTAACACTTCGGTATCAAAATTACAATTTTCCATTTTTGGAGTGACACAATTAAAAACTACTAACATAAATAACTAATTCATATACTTGTTGTATTTGTTATTTGGTCGTATTTTTATTCTTTGACTATAATAGTCATTTACGCTGATCATTATTAATTTTGTCACTTATTATATTGTCATATATTTTAATCATAAACTAAATTAGTCATTTAAGTTAGTTGTTTTTAGTTTATTCATTTATTATATAATCGTATATTTTATCCTTAGATTAAATTAGTCATTTAAGTTAGTTATTTTTAGTTCGGTCACTTAAAATTGCTCAAAATTAGTAGTAATTCACTTGAAATAATTGCGGTGGCTAACTTTTTTAGTCACCTAGTCATTAATTTCATCATTTTCTACTAGTGAACAATATATTATCCTTCTTCTCCTTCTTCTTTAAGGAAACAAAGTATCATTCCAAGGTTCTTAGAGATGAAGAAAAAAAAAGAAGCACTAAAAACTTCTACATATGCAGAGTTCTAGAAACAGTCTTCCACAACTCAAACTAGGTTACTTTCTCCCTTAGATAGGGAAAGAGGATAGTTCCAATTGTCATTTTTGGAACCAAAATTCCCTATACCTAAGAGTTTTGAGGATTACAAAACCTCTATGTTCTCATTTGATATGAAACAAATACATACTATTGGTCAAATTGACCTTCACAAGCAAGCATGAGAAATGACATACACATATTTGACAAGTTTGGCCATGATAGCTTCTAAGTTGTAAGCATATATGAATAATACTCATTCTCAATTGAAGCTTGAAAAGGTGTCTTATTTAGTAAAGGATATAAAAATTAAGGGGTTGGAGGATTTAGTTTTAAAGTTAGGATTGAATCCTAAAGATGTAAAGGCACCTGAGGAAATAATTAAAGCAGAAATGCAGATATATAGGCACTAAGCAAGCAGTTGAAATTACCAATTACTGAACATCCTCAAGCACAAGAAGTAGGTCATCTCGAGAAGGAAAAATAAAATATGTTTCGGATGATTGTAGAACAAAATATACAAATTCAGAAAATGGAGGTAGAGATGGAGAAATTGATTAAGGAAAGAGAACTCCAAATCAACATTGTCGTAGGGACATCTACAACAACAACATCTACAATGTAGTGTCCACAACAGAAAGAGAGTCTACTAGTCAGAATCCAACAGAAATTTATATAAAGCCATGGGAGACCTATCATTAAAGGATATGGAAATTGAAAAAGTCAGAGTTCAGTTGGAGAAGACTAAAGATAATACGATAAAAGTTGATAATGCATATCTAGCCGAAGTACATAAAAACTCCAGATTAATCAAATAACTAGATAAATATGAGAATGAATCATTGATTGCAAAAACATTGTTAGCATCCAAAGAAAATGTATGGATTGATATAAATTCAACCATGACTGAACTTTGGACATCCACTGAAATCATTTTTTAATAGGAGGAGTTAGTGCATAGTACAAAGTCAACCATTACAGAGATTAAATAAGATTTAAATCACAAACTAGGGGAAGCTACCAGAATAATCAAAGTGCTAAATTCTAAAACTAAAGAAGAACTAGAAGAATTTGGAATTGAAGACAAGATTGATACAATCCTAGAACTAAGGAGGGTTTTGAAAAAATGAAATTTAATGCCATAGTTAGAAAACAAATGTCAAAAATTAGAAGCATAGGTAAAGAAATTTCACAAAAAGTTTAATTTTTTCTCCAGAAAGGACTTTCGCCTCTACAAGATTCTAGTGGCCAATTGATTCCACTAGAAAATTACTTGCATAGATTGCACGAGATAGCAGTAGATAGAACCAAGTTTTCCAAAGTCAAAGGGATAAACAGTGGTAAATCATTCCTTGAAGGCCTTAAATATGATATTTTTATTCAACATGAAATTAAACACTTGTTTACTAAGGCAATCTTCGAGAAATATACTAAATTTGATGACGCATATAGAAAAGTAACAAAGTTTTCTATCCTAGATGATCAAAGATGGGATAAATTACTTTAACTCATCGAGTAAAATAGAATGCACAAATTCAATAACCAGTTGCAAAGAAAGAAGGAGATGAAAACAAGATAACAAGGGCAGAAAACATAAAATTCAGTTTCCAGTAGCGGTCATCAAACAGTAGCCTCGTATTGTGTGTAATTATTCAAATCAATTTAGAATATCTATTTATATGCTCTATTTTTGTAATATCCAAATCTGTTTCTTACAATATTCCATTTTGTAATAAATTTTATTTCAAAACTAGATATTTTTTAATAACACTCCATAACTATTTTGTATTTCGAAGAAGAAAGGGTTCAACCCTTGTGATGATCCAGTGACACCATTGTAATACCTGAAATATTTCTAAAGATAATCAAAGGATTATAGATGAGGGTGACCCAAGAAAAATGTACAATCAAAATAACTTTATAAGAACCAATAAGGTTCAAGATGATGATGTCAACCATGGAGGATGATTCACCATTTTTGGAGCAAAAAAGTAAAAAGATTAAAAAAAATAAAATAATAAAACTACTTTTTCAACTCATATTTTCAACTTATCTCTCAAAGGTTTTACTCAAATTTCGAGCTGGAGCACTCATTGGATGCAAAATTTAATTATTCATCCAAGAAGTTCCCATGTTAGATACTTTCAATGGACCTTGCTACACGAAAAATGAGAAATACATGAAAAAACGTGATTGCAATCATGTTTTTCATGTATTTCTCATTTTCCGTGTCGCAGGGTTCATCAAAAGTATGCAACATGGGTACTCCTTGGATGAAGAATCAAATTCTGCATTTAATGAGTGTTTCCGCTTGAAATTTGAGTAAACCCATAGGGATATAAGTTGAAAATACGAGTTGAAAAAATAGTTTTTTTCTTTTTTCCCTCTAAAATTTGATGATGTAATGTAATCTTATTTTATTCTTTCCACTATTATTTTATAATATCCTTAGGAGGCTCATTTTAGACCTCAAAATTCCCCTAATGATTTGAATTTTCTCAATTTAATCAAGGAAAAATCAAATTGAGAATTTCTTACTGCATTTTTCAACACTCCCTCTCAGCAATAAAGTGATTATCAACCACCCCTATCCTGCACCTATGGAACTCAAACTTCCCTCTTGACAAGGCCTTTTTCAAAATTTCAGCATCTTATTCCTCTATCAGAATGTATTTTAGCAACATTATATTCCTTTGCACAAAATCCTACAAATGGTGATAGCAAATATCTATATGCTTAGATCGATCGTGAAATATAAGATTCTCAGAGAGATTGATGCAAATTTGATTATCACAGTAGATCATAGTTGTATCCATCATCTGACCAAATAGTCCTACAAGTATCTTTCTCATCCAGATCACCTCACATGCTACTTGACTTGCATCCATGTATTCTACTTCTACCGAGCTGAGGGCCACAGATATTTTCTTCCTATTGTACCAAGAAATCGTTGCAGACCCAACACAAAAAATTCCACCTAATATACTCTTTCGGTCAGATGGAGCCCCTGGCCAATCTACATCTGTGAAGCCACATAACTTTACTCCCTCTGTCTATTTGTATCATATTCCAAACTTGGTAGTGCCTTTGATAAAACATTCTTAGCTTCTCTCCAATATAATTTGGTTGGCCTAACCATAGCTTGGCTCAACTAGTTGATTGCATAGCACATATCTGGTCTTGTGTTCACTAGATACATTAGTGAACCCACTAGGTACCCATAAATGGTAGCATTCACTTCCTCACTGGAAGTGGCATCCTCCTTCCTCTAGTTGGTTGCTAGAGGTGTCTCCATGGGTTTACAACTCTCCATTCGAAATCTCTATAGTATCTCATTTTCATATTTTCCTTAAGACACAAATAGTTCCTCATCGCCTTCCAATACTTTCAACTTGAGTAAGTAGTGCATGAGACCCATGTCCTTCATTTCAAATTCCCTTGCAAGATCAAATCAACTCCTCATCACCAGTTAAAATTAAATCATCAACAAGTAAGACAATAATAATAAATTTACCTTCTACCAAGATGTGATAGAGGTTTGCATCTATTTCACCTTTAGTGAAGCTCGAATCATTGAGATAATTGTCGATATTGATGTACTAGGCACAAGGTGCTTGTTTGAGACCGTACAACTCTCACTTTATTCTACACACATGAGACTCTCAATCAAATTTCTCAAAACCTTATGGTTGATCGATGTACATGTCCTCCTCAATAATCCCATTGAGAAATGTTGTGTTATGAAACCAGCTCAAGAAAAGATATAAAAGATAGATCAACACCTTAGAATTCAGCCTCTTCGAGGGGGCAACCTCCTTTACATTACATAAATGAACAATTCTTGGATGATACAAATGACAAAACCTCCTTTCTATATATAGGAGTCTAAGGAGTCCCAATATAATCTAGCCGACCTAACAATAATAATATAAAGCCACAAAAGTAACCATAGAGGGATTCTATGGGGCACAGTAATAACAATATGGGGGTTGTAGGGGTACAACAATATTAATAAGGGGTATAACTACAATAGTAATGGGGTAATCACTACTATTATAGAGACCCAACATGCCCCTCTCCTTCAAAAAAGTGTTGTCCTCAACGCTTGAGTAGTTATGGATACTTCTGCATAAAATTCTCATCCTCCCATGTGGAATCTTCAGCGGATAAGTTCTTCCACTTGATAAGATACTCTGAAATTGATCGATTTCGTAGCTCTCGAGTTCTTGCTTCTGTGACTGCTTCCGGTTCCAATATAATTTTTCCTTCCTCGTCAAGTTCTGGCAATATTGTTTGAACTGGGAGCTTGTTGCCTATAACCTTCTTTAAACATGAAACATGGAAAACTGGGTGCAATCAAGAAGCTGTAGGAAGCTCCAATTTGTATGCCATAGTACCAATCTTTTGCAACACCTTGTATGGACCATAATACTTTGGTGATAATTTATTATCCTTCTTAGCTTGCTTGAGGGACATTTGCTTATATGGTTGTAGCCGTAGGAATACCCAATCCCCTACATCAAAACTTCTTTCGCTGCGATGTTGATCTGCCTGTTGTTTCATTCTATTCTGTGCCAACACGAGGTTATCCTTTAAGAGTTGAGGACTTGTTTTTGATGTTTGATGTGATGTTCCACTGCTTGAACCTTAGAATTTTCTCTTAAATATGATGTGATGGATGGTGGTTGATACCCATAAAGTGCCATAAATGGGGTCATTTTTGTTGCTGTATGGAAGAAAGTGTTATACCACCATTCAGCCAGAGGCAACCATTTAACCCATTGTGTCTGTTTATCAGATACAAAGCAACGAAGATATCCTTCCAAACATATGTTTACTATCTCAGTTTGCCCATCAGATTGAGATGATAAGATGAGCTATGAGCTAACTGAGTACCAAGACAAGAAAATAATTCTGTCCAAAAATTTCCAGTGAAAATGGGATCTCTGTCACTTACAATAATCTTTGGGTTTCCATGTAGCTTTTGAATTGTTTCCATAAATGGAGTAGAAACTGTACTAGCTTTAAATGGATGTGATAATGCACAAAAGTGTGCATACTTGGTAAGTCTGTCAACTACCACCATGATGACACTCTTTCCCTCAGACTTGGGTAAACCTGTGTTAAAATCCATTGAAACCTCTTCCCAACGTTGGCTTGGAATGGATAAAGGTTGTAATAGACCTGGTGTCTTAATTGTTTCAACTTTATTTGTTGGCAAACCAAACATTCTGCCACAAACTTTTGAATCTCTGATTTAAGGCCATCCCAAAAAAATTCCTTCTTAACCCTGTGGTAAGTTTTTAAAAATCCTGAGTGCCCTCCTAAGGGAGAAGTTGTGCAATTCCATAAGAATCTTTTGTTTTAGCTAGGAATTCTTACAGAGATATAAGCGATCTTTGTACCATAACGAATCATTTTGCCAGCTAAATGTATCAGACGTACTGGAATCATGTTGTAACTTTCGAATAAGTGCCCACACTTCTTCATCATTCTTCCATTCCTCCCTTGCTTCGTTTATCCAATCTGGTTGGATAATAGAAATGGCGCACAACAGTGCTTCCACATCCTCATCCTTTCTTGAGAGTGCATCTGCCACCACATTTTGCTTCCCTTTTTTGTAGATGATTTCAAAGTCATAACCCACATCTTTGTGACCCACTTTTGCTGCTCTTTAGAGGATAATCTTTGT
>APFE030837505.1:0-17153 GCA_000404065.3 Pinus taeda | reverse complement strand
TTGCTAGTAGCAGAGCAACACCAGATATCATAACCAAGACTCTTACAATCTTGCTTCACTTGTGTATCTATACACTCCCTGACTCCAATCAAAACAATTGAGTTCAACTTTCCTTTGAAGTGTTTCACAAATGAAGAGAATGGTAGGGACTATATATTTTACGTAAGCTAAGTAAAGAAGCTATGATTATCAATGAACCAAACAATACTTCTTGAAGTGTTAGACCTATTTTACATGAGATAAGATCCATATAGAGAGTTGGATTTCTACTAGTGTGTTGTTAAGTGTTGTAGATGCTACAAATACCCTCCAAAAATTTTCCCATGCTTTGATTTTGGAACCTCCGTTCTGTCCATGGGAACTTATATTTTATTGTCGTCAAGTATTCATGATGTGATCAAGAATTTTCATTTCATGCTTTACTTATCATGTATTGATCCCAATTTCAACTTTTTCACTCACAAGCAAGCTTCTAACTTGACCTTTCAACATTGTTACGCTTGCCTCCAGAAACTATTCAATCTTGGAAGACAGGTCAGCCTTGATGACTGGAATTTTGCAATCCAGAAAGGCAGTTCTACATTGAGCTCAAAAACTACGCAATTCTAGATGGAAACCCATCCATGAACCTAGACACTATGAAAAGCATATCTTTAGCTCAAAAATTGTGCAATGCATTGAGTCAAGAAGTTTCCCACTGGTTGGGAATTGCACAATCTTCCTTGGGAGTGTCAACGACTTGTTTTTCTGAAAAAAAAAAGGAAAAAGAAAAATAAAAAGGCATCCCTAGAAAACAGGGTGTGGATAATTAGTTTCCTGAAGGATGACACAACTTATTATTTTTGGAATTCCACCAAGTGTCGCTTTTTCCTTGATTTTAGGCATGCACGTCATAAACCCTAAGCAGTATAAATATATATAATGGATTTCCCTAAAACTCATTTTGATATTCAATCTTAGATCTCTAGCCTTCCCAAGGAGATCAAGGAGCCTTCGATGGAGTTTGCGACGCTTTTCTGGATGAGTTTGCTTTTGTCATCTTTTGTCTCTTTTTCTGTCACTCTTCGTTGTTTCGCTTCCATGAGTACTATTTTTCTTCTTTATTTTCATGGTTGCTGGTGTTTTAACTTATATTAGCTTGTAAAAGTGTTGTTTAGTTCTGTCGTTCGCCTTTTACAAGTGTCACATCAGTTTTCTTGTTTTTTTGCATTAATGGTCGTTGTTTCAGCAAATATTCCCATATTTTTATTTTTCCTTTTGTATGTTGATATTATGCAGTTGATTTGCACTAATCCATCTATTCTTAGTCATATCTTCATTCTAAATTTCACCATCACTTATGTCTTCTAGTGTCCCACACTATTTCCAGACTGGTCTACCTTTCCCTTGGCCTGCAGTTACCTTCTCTAACTAGGCATTGCGCAAGTCCAAGGCTCAAGCTTCAAGCTTGGCCTCTGAGGTGATGCAATGTGTAGTACCTAGTCTTCCCAACTATTCACTATGCATTTCCAGGGTTCAAGCATCTCCCTTAGCTACTGAGACTGTGCAATGTGCATGCTTCATCTCAGTCTGCCCAGGTTGAGACTACACATTGCATAGTCTCTAGCCTCAAGTTGCTCTCCTGGTTGTTGATACTACACGATTCGTAATTCAGGAAGCCAATCTCCTCCTTCACCTCGAGAATCACACAATTTTCCTGGTCATTCTAGTGGTTGTTGTTCTGATCTTCCTTTATGATTCAATTTGATGAAGCTAATTTATCTTTTCCATGAGTGCACTTTCCTCCTATAGGTATTGCAATTGTTGAGTACTTCTCTTCATTAGTCCCTGAAATCATGGCACCAAAGAGATCTGATTCAAAGGACACCATAGAAAGAAGCATCCGGGAGGCAGTTGAGTGTAGGCCAATGAACTTGTCAATTTACTCAGATACTCAATTATGAATAGAGAAAGAATCAGATATCACATGGCAGAAAGTGAATGAAGTATACTTAACAAAAAGCTTCAAATAAGACCTTGAAAACCAGTAGGTGTATATCATTGTCTAAAGGTCAAGGTTGCACAAGTGTGCAAAGGTAACTAGCTTTCCAGCTAGATGGTTTCTCATACAGATCTGAAGGATATCATTCTCAACAATGACAACATATAAAGGCTTTCTTATTTTCTAGCAACGGATTATCATTTCATGTGCCATTTGTCAGATCCACAATCGCTCATGGATTCTTACTTCTATGTTGCCTCCAGCTACTTGAGCATAAAGGACAATTTCAAAAACTAGATGAAAGAGCCAACAAAGTTCCATCAGACACTAACCAACACATACAAGACAAAATCTCTCAGTAGGGCCTATCATCGCTTCATAGTCTATGATACAGAATCTATGGTCAGTGGAGCATTGAGACTTTCCCAAAAGGGTGGGAATTCTGACTAAACTAGGTTGTGAATGAAGGAAGACCATTCAATTGGCTAAACATGTTGGTTAAACAGTTGAGGATCCATGTAGCTAATTCCATGAGTCCTCCCAAGGGAAAGTAAGCTAGATTTTACATGTCTACCTATCTACTGGATGCAATCTATGCTCACAATGCATTCCCTCACATGAATTGGGCTTGGAAACCAGAAGACCTTGCCATGCATATTTATTGTAAGCTGCTTTTAGAGTAAAACCATAGAGGAGTAATGGAAAATATGATTGAACACTTCCTCATTATGTTATATAAGTTGATATTTGAGGAAGAACCATCTTGCATATCAGGTGGGGCAATGGACGCAGTGTTAGAGATAGTAGATTGGTTTGCCTCACTAGATGGCAGTTTCCTCAGAGTGTTCATCAGATAAGGAGCTTGCTCAAGAGATTGAGGATTCGATCAATATCCAAGACATGGAGGTGGAACCAGAGCCACAGAACCAAGATGTTGATCTAATGTTAAGTGCACAATAGGTGAGCATTTAGTCTCCCCATTCTCTAGCAGAAGAGCAATATCCAACCGAGGAAGAGGAAATTATTGCTCTTGATTATGGTTTGGTCATGGACACATACAATCTACTTATGACAAGCTTTAGAAAAAAATTGTACAAGCAACAAACACTTTTTTTCCAAACGACCTCTCACTTCCTAAATTTATCAGAGAAAGGTTGATTGTGACAAAAACTAGAATAAATTTGAATGCCATTGATGCAGCTAACTTGGCCTTCGTCGAAGCTACAAAGTCAAACACAGAGTATCTGATGGTTGAGAACAAATAGTTGGCAAATAACTTGCAGGCTATTAGCTAAGAAGTTGAACAACTCTAAGTAGAGGTTCAAAACATAGCTACCCCACAAGTTAATCTCGAAGAACTTAAGGCAACCATACTTGGTGAACTATTGACATTGGGAGAAACTATGCAGAGCTTGTATGAAGAACTTGTCACCGTTCATAAGGCAGTTGTCCACTTACACAAAATGCATCAAAATTTTAAGGATAATGCCAAAGTTCTTAAGGATGTCCATACAACCATCACTGTTGTGCATGAATGGTCAATGAAATACAAAGGGGCAACGTCCGAATTGGTAAAGAAAACAAGGCAATAGGAAGAGTTCGAGAAAGCAGAAGTGAAGATGATCATTCAAAGCAACAAACAACTCGCCTCATTCATCTCCAATATTTAGGCTTCATATGCATGATTGTACAACAACATGGACTTCTTGGTGAAATCAAACAAGATCCCATCAGTTGGCTCACTCACTGAAGCGAAACGTAGGAATGAAGTCAAGAAGGAGGTTGAAGAATACTTGGACTAGTTTAGACAGATCGCCACCAAGGAAGATCTCGAAGTAAACAGGCAGAATATGCAGAAGTACATTGGTGGCCCTGTCCAGATCAATACTATGATGCTCCTACTAAAGAAAGAAATATTGACTGGTTCCAAATCAGTGTACCTAGATGCCACGGAGGCTAGAGTTTGCTATAAGCCTGATCCCATTGCATAGTTTGGGGAATTCATCGTGTGGTATAAAGCTTTGCACTAGCATGTGACCAAGAGTCCACAGGTTGAAGTTACTGAGTAGGAGTTTCCCCAAACTCAGGCTTGATTTTTTCCTTATTACTTTGTCTAGTTGGCTCTACCCAATTTTGTCTCATATGGGTATGATTATATTGTAATATTCTTTTGTAATTAATTTGTAAGTGAAATTCCAAGTGTCGAAGGTGGAATGTGAAAAGTCATGATGTAATGAAGTTGAAGATTCTTTTTGTAAGGAAGATTAAGTGTCATGAGGGAAGTCCAAGAGTCATAAAGGGATGCGAATAGTCACCCCTTTTTTTATAGATATGTCTTCATAACTCATATAAATGGATTTTGTGAGCCAAGATTTTGGCTAGGCTTTTAGCTTAGAATCAGGAGCTTGCGAGTTTCTTGAGAGCCTTAGCTTCTCCGTAGCATAGAGAGAGTATCTTTCTTTGGAGGACAAGGTGTAGACTTCAAGTTCCACTATTGGGGCTAGTGGTTCGATGATGGTATATGTATGCTTGGAACTTTCACTTTAATAATAGCTCAAAGTCGACACGTTTTCATGCATATGTTTTGAATATAGTAGGACTATTCTTGTTATGTTTGCAATATATGTTATTTCACTTACCCTAACGCTTATGAACTATTTTGTTTGCATTAGTATGAATCTTGTTGAATGTGCGATGTCGTTTATTCCTTCCTGGTTAATGTGTGAACTATTTCGCAGGCTCACTCATGATGTCTTTATGATCCTTGGTTCCTTTCAAGTTGCGTACTATTACAGGCTTCTTAGGGGCTCAGTCATTTCCCCTCGTGTGTTAGAACCTTTCATACATTGCACTTTATTTTCCGCAGAATCACACACTTGCTTCCCAAATTCACGACTACACCACTCTTCATTATTGCAACCAAGACACATCATGAAAACCCACTGCTTCAATAATTGGGCCATATTCCAGATGGGGATCCTACACCAAATGGTGTGAGGTCTAATTAAGACTTCATATCGGGGAGAGCCCCTTATTGTTGGTAGGTCCAACACTATCAACATTTCTAGGAGGGATCGTAAGATTAGGCTCTTTGGAAAAACATCTCGGGATCATGATTTGGGAAAGAGCCATCTTGAATAAGAGATTCAAAGCAGACTGAACAAGCACAACCTGTCATCTCGACCTCCTCTTAGCATCATTTTGTTGCAACTAATCTAGCAGATCATCTATCCCACGCATGGTGTACTAGTTCTTGAGTGTAATTTTGTTTAGCGTAGTGTAATCTGTACACATCCACCAAGTCACATCCTTATTTGGCACAATAATAATGGGTGACGCACATGGTGATGTACTTAGTTCAATGAAAATCTATTACAGTAACTTCTCCAACTCTCTATCATTGATTTTGTATCGAACGTAGAAAACGAGATGGGATGGCTTCCCTGGCTTTTGTTTCATTTTGATGTGGTGGTAATCACCACAAACAATATCTGTTATTGACTTGACAACTCCTTTTGAGTTTGAAACAAAACACATAACACATAAGGGTACACTGTATTTCATCATTTTATTTTCCTTCTGAGGGTACACTGTATTTCCTCTTCATTGTCCACTCCATCGAAGTGGACGAGCTTATTGAAATTCTAACATGGCAGCCACTCTGGTGTATGGCGCTATAATATGCATTTCGCTAATCTCTGCGCTCTTTCCAACGGCTCTTTCCAGGCCTAATTTTCTCCACGAAGTCACTGCTGACTCCAAAATTAAGGACACCTCCAATACCAATAAAATATCTGAAGCCTATTTGAAAGAAGCCGATAGAACACCCGCCATCGATATAAGTCTGCTAAATGATAAGCTTCCGAAGAATGGTTATACTCCCTCGGCTCCTTCATCCTGCCATAACATGGTGATAGACACGGCCGGTGCTGCACGTTATAGTTACTGAGGCAGATTAAGCCGATAAATCAACCCACTCTTATTCGAAGTTCACATCCCCTGAACTGTGACATGGGATTGGAAAAATAGGTAATCGATTGACTCCAACGTCCATTCTCAAGATGTGATCAAAGATAGATGTAATTCAGAATTACTTTACACACCCACTATTGGCTCCGTTACTTTGTATGTTTGATCTGTTTTCATTAATCCATAAATATGAACTCTACATGAAATTACTTTCCATAAGCTAAGTTGCACGTTAAATCTAAGAATTAATTTGCTTACTTTTCTCTGTTGTTTATGAATGACCTCGCTATCCGTTTAAAGGAATTTATGGGGTTGTTTTATTGGCCATTCCGCAGAGGAAATTCTTGTGAACAGCACGGGAAAGTTCATTAAGAAATATTTCGTGGTGAATTTTTCACGAATTACTCGAAATCTCTCTATATTATTAAGACATAAAAATGTTGTAAATCTTCTGAGTAATTGATGAATTATTATATGTTGCCAGGTCCATCCTATCTTAACATCATACAACCAAGACCCGGAGCCACTCGAATTTCTGTAACACCTACAACAAAGATCGTAAGACGGTTTTATATTGTGTTTAAGATCATAAAACATTCTATAAAACAAGAGGAGCTGCAGGGCAGCAAGTCCCTACCCTGAGCTGGGAAAAAGCAGCGTTACAGTCATTACATGTTACTTACTTGCGTTGACTAATCATTTGGCTTGACTGGCGGAAACCAAGAGATTTCCAAAAAAACTAAATCTGTATCAATTGCACAATATTACATGAGTGTTGAGTTCTCCTAAAAACTGCTATGTTTGCTCTGTACGTAGATACTACCCAGTGCTCTGTCACGTGGACAGATGGACAAACTGCACAAACCTGTTTATGGTGGATCTACATTCAGATTTTGCAACAAGTGTTCAGTTTTCCGAAAAATTCATATGTATTCAGATTGATTTATCTAAATTCAGATTTTGCAACAAGTGTTCAGTTTTCCAAAAAATTCATATGTATTCAGATTGATTTATCTATATTCAGATTTTGCAACAAGTGTTTAGTTTTCCAAAAACTAATATGTATTCAGATTGATTGATCTATATTCAGAGTTTTGCAACTAGTGTCCAGTTTTCCAAACACTAAAAAGTATCAATTGAACAATATTACAGAGTGTTCAGGTTTCCGAAAATCTAATCTATATCAATTGAACAATATTACAGTGTTCAGTTCACCGAAAATAACTGCGCTGTATGTGGATGGCTCTGTCATGTGGACAGATGGACAAACTGCATAGACCTGTTTATGGTCTGTCAGTATGATTATCAGAAAAACAATTATGAAATTGTAAGCCCACTCCCACAATAGAAAGGTCTGTAGTAACACTGCAAAATGGTACTTACTGCCAATAGACTTAGTTCTCTTTAGTGCGCAATGAATGTTTCCATGCATTGCAGGTTTTGACCGCTGTCTGTCAGACGCACAAAGCTCCACTGGCACAAACTTGGGTTCCATTCAGACATTATGAAATACATATAGGTGAGGTTACGAATACAGGTAGCTATGGACGGATGTTGGCAAGGCATCCCTGGGAAAGCATTTGAATCAAACCAGCCATACTTTGCGAACGATGTTTAGAGTAATTAAAGAAAATCTAAAATGTGTGCAAAGAAAAGGCCCAACATACTTATGCTCTCGTGCCCCTTGTTAGGATGCATGTGTTTCACATCATTTAAAGTATTGATATACATTCGGCTTACAATGGGATTTTAATATATTAATATACATTCGGCTTACCATGGGATTTTTATATACATTCGGATTGCAATACTAATCGACATGACAGGCTGTGGATTAAAGTTCAATATAAACAATACCGAAAACTTAGATAAGCTCGTAATATGTATTTTAAAAAGCAATCAAACATAGATAGAATAAAGTTTTTGATTAATTTATGTAACAAGCTACTCAGCACAACCAGCCCCGCTTTTGTTGAGCCTACTTGCATGGATTACAGGTGGCTCTCTAAATGCTCTTAGTGGAGGCATCTGGAGAACAACCATCTCTCAGTTCAGTTCTACCCCATATGCCTTAGCTACAGAGTCTCCAATGCTCTAAGGTCCCCACCGGCACACCAGGCGGCCATTGACGAGAGCAATTTTCATGGCGGCAGTTACCAGGTATGTATATTTATCTTTTCTTTAAGAATACCGAAGTTTACCGATATTTATTTGAGACTGAATCCACTGATCTTTATTTGAGATGCTGTTTTACAGAATTTTATTTGAAATTGAAGTGCGCAGGTCTTTAAATGAGGGTTTTGTGCTTTGTGTTTTTTGCCAAGCCCTAATACTTAACGCACTCTGATGTTTCCTTTTCCTGTGAAGCTCGACGGCGTTGGAGATGAAGTTCGCGAAAACCTTCCAGAAAACGCCGAAGAAGAAGACGATTACGCAGAGTACATCCCCATTAAGAAGCGAAGAATGATGGAAGCCCAAAAGATTCTACAGAGAAAGGGCAATGGTTCTCTGTTACAGGACGCCGATCAAGCTGCGGACGAGAGCAATTTTCATGGCGGCAGTTACCAGGTATGTATATTTATATTTGCTTTAAGAATACCGAAGTTTACCGATATTTATTTGAGACTGAATCCACTGATCTTTATTTGAGATGTTGTTTTACAGAATTTTATTTGAAATTGAAGTGCGCAGGTCTTTAAATGAGGGTTTTGTGCTTTGTGTTTTTTGTCAAGCCCTAATACTTAACGCACTCTGATGTTTCCTTTTCCTGTGAAGCTCGACGACGCTGGAGATGAAGTTCGTGAAAACCTTCCAGAAAACGCCGAAGAAGAAGACGATTACACAGAGTACATCCCCATTAAGAAGCGAAGAATGATGGAAGCCCAAAAGATTCTACAGAGAAAGGGCAATGGTTCTCTGTTACAGGACGCCGATCAAGCTGCGGTTTTAATAGAGTCAAAACCTAGCCTGCTCGTAAAGGCTTCTCAGCTGAAGAAAGATTTACCAGAAATCACACAGCAACAGAAAGGTAAGCAATTTTAAGGGGAAAAAAATACTAAGAATCTGCCCATACTAAATGAGGAATTGTTTTGCAGATGAACAACCTTACCTCTGGGAAGCAGTGGCCGCCGTCGAGATTCCCGTGCGCCACTTGCAAGATCAACAGAAAGAAATGTTCAGAGAGATGCTTGCTCGCTCCATATTTTCCGGCGGACGATACCGAGAAGTTTCTTTGCATACACAGAGTGTTCGCTACAGGTATGTTCCATTGCTGGAATGAAACAAATCGGAGATACCTGAAATGCAAAATTAGTGAGCGATAGTTGAAATACAAAATTATTGATAGATGTAGGGAAATATATATATAAACGGTTTCTCAATTTTGATTTGTGTTTTTAAAATCAGATTTCGTGTCAAAAAAACCCTAAATTATTTTGCTATTGAACTGATAATCTGTTATGGTGTTTTAGGATCTTCCGACGGAGCAGTGAGGTGAGGCAGTAAGTTGCAGCAATATACCTGGTATGCAGCAACGTTACTTGCAGGGTTGCAGGGTGGAGTGGGCAGGAAGCCACCGCCGAGAGTAAACCAACAAGAAATGAAGTTGCGCGTAGCGAAAGGCATGGGTGTGGTGATATAAGAAGGAATGGAGGTGCATTAGGTTGACACCACACCAATACATGCACAGAGCCATCTGTGCAACATATAAGGGATAACATCTATCCCCAACTTAACCTAGGTGATATCCTTAATGTTAGCCAATTAAGCCAATTAACATTAAATGTTAACCAACTAATGCTATCCCAAAGATAGCATTACTTCATTGAGGCGAACCTGTACCAATTAGCCAAATGCTTTCCGAAAATTTTCCTAAGTTTTGAGATCGTATACCTCGTACTGAGGCCAAATAAGACGATCGTTCCTGCCATTGGATGCGTGTATCAGCAAACATAAAATTTAATAAAATTTATCGGCAAACTTTGGTTTAAGCTGAAATATGTTTATGGATTTCTGTGTCGAACTAATGCTATCGGGTAAAACCGATTACTATAGTCCCTGCCAGCCCGAAGGGCAGGGACTAAAAGTAAACCAATGTCATTTTCATATCGTAAGATGGTTTTATATTGTGTTTAAGATCATAAAACATTCTATAAAAAAATGAACCAATGTCATTTTCATTTGAATTCATATAGTTGATTTGTATTTTTTAGATACGTGAAATTTGCAATGTTGTTCTTTAAACCAAGTGGGTTATCCAAAGCAACCTCTGAAAGGGATAGCCCATCAAACAACTCTATTCATCAGTCAACTATGTCAATTGCAAATTCCCACATGCAATGTTGTTCTTTAAACCAAGTGGGTTATCCAAAGCAACCTCTGAAAGGGATAGCCCATCAAACAACTCTATTCATCAGTCAACTATGTCAATTGCAAATTCCCACATCCAAGGGTTGTAGAATTTACTTTTACTTCATGTATGGATGCATAAAATTTGAAATTAACTTAGAAATGTCCATCACCACTAACACTCATAAAAAGATATAAAATTTACCATAACTAATTCCCACATCCAAGGGTTGTAGAATTTACTTTTACTTCATTATGGATGCATAAAATTTGAAATTAACTTAGAAATGTCAATCACCACTAACATTCATAAAAGATATCAAATTTACAATCAACTAGAAATGTCAATCACCACTAATATTCATGAAAAATATGCTATATAAATAGAGGTACTGTTACACCTTTCCATGTTGAATGAGAGGGGCAAACATATTCATGTCAATCAAGCACCGACTATCTACTGAAGCTTGAGCTACGTGGGATTGAGTCATTCATGCATAGAGGTTATTGAAAAGGAAAATGTGAAGCCACTTCGTGTGAAATATTAAATTTTACCTTTAAACTAATTCTAAGTTTAAAGATCGTGGAAAAATATATATGTGACCTGTCCATATATCTTTTTATGAAATGAAAAGCAGGTTTCCTTTATGATGAGCCTTAGTCAGAATTATGGCGTAACCCTTCACAAGGACAATGTTATCTGTAAGAGGAGAGTACAAGGATCTTGAACTTAAGCAGCACACAGGAATGATTTAGATTTTAAATTAATGTTTAGTTTTTATGATAATAAAGCTTATTTTTTTATAATGTTTACTTTTTATGATAATAAAGTTTGTTTTTTTTCATTCAATTTAGATTCTAAATTGGAATATTTGTTATGATAATAAAGTTGATGCTATGAAATTTAGTTATAGGGAGTGATCCAGTTACCATTAATGTATTTTTGGAGAAAAAACTTGGTAATAATAGGGAATAGGATAAATATTATTATTATGAATATGTATAAAAAAATGGAAATTCACTGTGAAACATTTAAGTTGTATAATATTCATAAAAATAATTGATAAATTTACTTATCTAAAAAATAAGTTTTTTAATTTTAGTTATAATTATCTAAAACAAAATGTTGAATTAATTCACATTATATGGACTATTAGTTAGTCTATTACTTTTATTGGCAAAAATAAATTAACAAAAGTTAGGTGCCATCTATTCCTAAAAGCATATAAGTAATGTCTTTAATTTTTTAGCTAGGAAAAAAAAGTAAAGACAAAGCTTGTCTTTTTGGTTATTTATTTAATAACATTAATTTTGTACATCGTATACTATCTTTTTAAGCATTTATCCATCACTTTCCTAAGTAATATATATTTATTGTTTTAATTGTTGGATTTATTACAAAATCTCTATTAAAGTCATATGTAGACTTTCTTTGGGATATTTTTTTATTGGAAAAGTTTTTAATTTGATATACATAAACTCTAGGATGCTACCACAATTTTAGGTAATGAACATATGTCATAATGACTTAACTAAACCACAACACCATTTTTGAAAAATATTCCTTATATGTATTAGGTGTACCTCTTGCTTGCATTCAATCTCTTTATTGCAAGTGTGATTCCTCCCAAGTTGCTAAATCTAGCAAAGGCACAAAGTGTATGGCTTCCTTTATGTAATTTGGTAGGAGAGATTGTGCACTATAGTGACAATCCATTGATTTTGATAAACGTTTATCTATCTTGACATGGAATTTTAAGGATATTTGTAGAGAGTATTACAAAGTACTATATCTTATTTTGTCTTATAAAAACTTAACAAAATAGGTTCCTCAAAATTGATTTAATCTTTTTGGATTTTAGACATCTGTGGTTTATATCTTTTGACATAGTTACCGGAGAACCCCCAATAAAAACCATTTTTTGTCAACGTTTCAAATCCCGAGAGGGATCCATCATCAGGACTTCTTGAATGCTGATAGTAGAAGAGCTTAACTGAGATATTTAAATAGTTATAAGGTAAGATGATTTAAGGATGAGATGAAGCTTAGCTTGATTAATAATATTTATTATTATCTTTTCTAAGCTTTTTATTGTAATTTTTAGTAATTTTTGAATAATGAGTTAATTTATTTAATTTTTAAAGTATTTAAAAGTTATTATTAAATCCAATTATTAATGAAATATTAAATAAATACTTAATCCTTAATCTTAATCAAATACTAATCCTTAATCTTGGATACAACACACCATTCATATGTTGGAGCAGACCACTACTTTCTCACTTGAAGCTTTCCATTGCAGTGTTCACTCATCATACGCTTTGTACTTTTGAGTCTTTGGCATCTTCATTTTTAATTTTTGCATACTAGTCTTGAATCTCCATACTTTACCTGTCATTAGTTACAGTCGCGATTTCTAACAAAATGACTATACCTATATTGAGTTAGTTAGGCTCAATAAGGTTCAATACATTCAAAATTCAAAATACAAAAATTTCTCACCCTCATGTCCACACGTTGTCATGGTTCCAATAGGTTTCCCATACCTATTAAGGTATCTCATCAATATGAACCAAATCACCTTAGCTTCCACCTTTAAATTTCCTTAAGGGGCTTCAAAACAAATAAAAATTTAACAAGGCTCCATGCTAGTTTGTTGCATCATCCTCAAAACTCATTTTTGTGCCTTAATTTTGCATTTCTTCTAAAATACGTTACCAAGTTAAATTTTTGTAGATCACCTATCCACAAAGTAAAGATTGGTTATATACTCCTTTCTTCGTTTATCGATTTAGATATCTCTGTAGCTTCATAAACAATTTTTTTTTTTCTTATGCTCAATTTCAAGTTGTAGTTCACCAAACTGGTGGAAATTTTCAAAAAAACAAAAAAAATGCTTGCTGCATAAAACATCGTTGCAGTATTGAAGTCTACCCATCCTACTTTGTCTTGTTTTTTAGATTTTTGAAAAACATTTGAAGCAAAGTGTTGATGACTGAAGTGTGTTCCTTCCCATCTTCATAAAAAATAAAAACACTATAGGGTGTTCTCCTTACTTCTTCTATCAGTTTCCCGGCAACATAACCAAGAGGAGAACCTATGAGCCTTGCAGCCAAATGTTGCTCCATATATTCAGATATATCAATATGGAAAATTTGATTTTCATCATCAAGAAATTGAGCTGCAAGAGCGTTTGTAAGTTCTATTTTTCCAACTCTAGTGGGCCACAATAATAGGAAATATACAGTCTATTGTTGAGTTGTTCCAGTTCTAACCCACGATATTAACACAACTTCAACAACCTCTTGAACCACCTCATCTTGTCTAAAAACTCTTTCATGAAAAATGTATGCCAGGCCATTCAGTTTCGTCTTTTGATTCTAACTTAGTCTTGTAACAGGGATACCAGTCCAACAACTCACAACCTATGCAATCTTCTCAGGTCCCACACTCTCTCTTAACATGAGATTTTCTTCCATCGCACCTTTTTTTCTAGAAACTATGGTGTCTATCTCTTGAATTCTCATTTTCTTTACTGCCTAGGATGCATCAACATTAAAATAGGAAAAATTTAGAATTTCTATCAAGATATCTGATTTTACACCAATATTTTAGTTAACGATTCGCCCATTTTTGTCCACACAAAAAGATAAGTTATGTTGGCCAGGCACTGCATCAATGTATACTGTATTGTTCTCATCAATCTCCCCATTAATGAGAATTCAATATAACTGATTGAAAACTTTTCTTTCCAACCATCAATGCAAGGGAGGAGCACCATAAATAGGATCATTGGCTTTCTAAAGAAAAAGATCCATAGAAACATCTGCAACCCCTAAAGCAACACCTCTCTCTACAAGAAAAATTGGTACATCTTTCATCTATATTCTAGAAACTTTTCTGAGCTCATCATGAGAAAGAGGATTAAATACGACTATTGCATCATGTGTATTCAATATCTCTAGCATGAAATGTCTTCTAACTTCTTTCATGGTTTTCTCTCTAGTGGTTTTCATTATTGTGTGGTCAGACAATGCAACAAGTAATTGCTCTGCTCGAAGGTTGGATGTCATGATGATGATTGTGTTTGAGAACCTAAATGTGTGACATTGTCCATCAGTAATTCTACCATCATAAATCATTTGAAGAAAAGCACTCCACATAAAATACCATCATCAGAACCCAGTGTCAAAGACTTCTCGCACTTCTCGAGCTGCTTCTTTAAGGGAACTAGAAAAGAACTTTTGTTTTTGTTACAATCCTTTTGGGGAATCTTCAGTCCTCGTTGCATTGAATATAGATGAAAATAATTTGCCACTATCTGTGCGTGCTTCTCTGACTCATCGACTCTCTGAAGATAAGGGAGTAAATTTTATGCAGGCTCAGATTCGTTCCCCATGGTCGATCTGTAAAAAAATGCTACTATATTGTAGTTGCATATTTTGAAACACTATGAATGCCATATTCCAACAAGTCTCCTAGTGGATGAAACCCATGATCATGTAGCATATCAAAATAATTCTTAATATCATGCAGCAACGACAGAGACTACTTCTGCAGCGCATGGCCCACACCTACCACTATTTAGAAACATCCTTCAATTAATCCACATCAAGCTTCAAGAAAAATATTTGTAGGAACTTCTTTGACAGCTCAAAAAACGCTAGACTAATGAATCAACAAGGTCCACACCATGTCAGAGTGAAATTTACCACCACCAATTAAATCTACATAAGGAATAGTAGAATCGTCTCTCCATTCTTTGATGATCCAACCCATAAGAACTAGCCACAAACTCTTCACGGTTGGCTCGTCATAGTCGTGTTCTTGTATCCTGGTAGGACATGCACATACTCACTTCAAGAACACAAATCTCAACTTTTTACACTTTCCAATATATCCCTGACTCTACCATGGATCAACTCAAAAGATAAATTACACCACACATGGTGTTACTCCACTAAGTCGTTTCTCAGACAAAAAACAAACCACCAGGACCACTCTAGTCACCGAGATGTCATGAGAAGAAACAAAAGTGCAAGTGCCAAAAGGTCTCTTCATCCAAAAGGCAGTGCGTACAGGCTAATCCAAATAGAAAAATTTTAACCAATCTTTGAAAATCTACAAAGTGGATCTAAACCCATGCCCAACAATAGGCTTCGCAAGTCCAACATTGTTATGCAACATTACCACTATGCAATTTTATAAATGTGACACAACAAGTCTACAAGATGCAAGTTAAATTTGAAAATCACCTCACTGGCTCAAATGCATGAGCTCCACGAACACTAGCGGGAAGGCAGCCTTGCTGCCTTGTAGCATATTCAAGAAATGACTTCTCCTTTAACCACAATTGGGGGCACCAGGCACAATCCACCACAAATTTTGAGGCTTCAATAAGAAAAACCTCAGTGCACCACAATCGTTATAGATCCATTTGGGAACATCAAATCCCAACATTCAGATCAGTGATTTAGGACTCATCAAACCCTAAAATCAGTTGTTTCATGCCCTAAACAAGTCAACCCTTTGAATGCCTCCTTCCCAGACAGTTTCATGACTTGAAGACATCTAGAAATTAGCTCTAGAGGGACCACTGCAAGTAAGCCCTTATGAAGGTTCCCTACAGAGTAACTAAGTCCACTAGTAGGGTGCTCTATAGATCACCTAGGCTTCTGTTCTCCTGCACTAGGTGAGAATGAGTGAAATTCAAATAGGGTTTGAGAATATTCTTATATTATGGAGTCATCTAGAAGTTTCCCTGTTTTATCAACTCCTATGAGCTTGAAAATGAATGAGGAATGATTTAAGGATCATCCTATCATCTCATCCCTTCCTCCATGGAACTAATTCTAAGTATGGAAGGCCATTCAATGTCACCATTAAATTACAAAAACCTCCCCATCTTCCTGATGAAATTGTACCAAATCATTTTAGATTAGGCTCGATTAGTTGAATCTGTAAGGAATACACTACGTATGAGACTGCTTCTATTAGAAAATAACTCTATCCACAAGGCCCCTTGTCTTAGTTTTGATGTGATGTGGATGGGATCCAAGCTGGAGGAACGACATTGAATCAGACACAGATGATTGTAATTACTTCTTCTATCTAATAAAGCATTTGAACCTTTTTCCATATGTATGAATTGCTTCTGATTCCTTTCATTTATATTCAATAGATCATATGCTTTGATTGATTTTCATATTTTGTTGTGTTGACAGGGTACTTTTCAAGTGAATTAGGTATGGAAGGAGCGATGGAATCCATAGAAGGGAGACGAGAGGAAAGCGAAACTACAGGAAGGCCTTCTATCCTCTCTTCTTATCTATTACTTATAAGGAAAGTCTAAAACACTTTAAGCTATTGTTCCAGGCACAATTACTTGTGTAGTGAATTAATATTTATCCATAGATGCTAAATTCTCCAAAACAAACTAGCGACTTCGCTAGGGATGAATCCTCTTTCCTAGTATCTTATCCACCTCCTAAGACATCCTTGTAGACTCTATTTATGTTCATAGATTGTAATTCAACTATTTACATTGAAACATTGGTTAAAATTGTATCAAGTTGCATTTTTAATTGGCTTACTATCACCAGCGCAGGCTTGTGAGGTAAACAATGCATTGTAGAGCATCCCTGGCTTAGGGGCAGTGCTCTGAAGCACATTGTCTCCCACTCTAGGCTATGCTGATCCTACTAGGATCAGTTTCCCACCTTTGGAAAGAGTTTTTACCAAGTTTTCTCCATTTGATTGTGTTGGGTATACGACCAAAGTCCCACATTGACTAGAAGTGGGGAGGATCATGGGTATATAAGGATGGAAAAATATCTCCATTGGTATGAGGCCTTT
>APFE030837499.1:0-29937 GCA_000404065.3 Pinus taeda | reverse complement strand
GTGTCTTCTCCAATTAAATGAGTTAGATGAATTTCATAGGAATTCTACTCAGCAGAACATACTAATTCAGCAGAAACGAAAAAGGTGGCATGGCAAGTCTATTCAGAAAAAGAAATTCCAACCAAGTGATTGGGTGCTCCTTTATGATGGGAAATTCCATACACATTGGATGAGACCTTATCAAGTGATCTGAGTATTCGAGAATTGAGCAATAGAAGTTAAAAATATTGATGGACAAAATTTAGTTTTCTTGGTAAATGGACACAGATTAAAGAAGTATTTTCAACCACTTTCCATGAAAGATTTTACACAGTAAGTCCAATAGAAATTCGGAACGGTAGTATATTAGTAAGAATTTGTCTTCCGTTGAATTAAATTATACAGTTACAAAGAAAGAGTTTTTAGCTGTAATTTTTGCAATTATTAAGTTCAGGCACTATATTATAGGATATAAAGTATTTGTACATACTGATCATTCCACGATTAATTATTTGATGAACAAGCCATTGACTAGTAGTAGAGTGACTAGGTGGTTACTATTGTTGCAGGAATTTAATATTACTATTGTTGATAGACCAGGAAAATCTAATGTTGTAGAGATTTTCTTTCTAGATTATATAATCCTGGTGAAGCAACTCCTGTTAATGATGATTTTCCATATGAACATATTTTTGCTCTATCATTAGATTCTCTAAGGTTTGCTGACATTGCTAATTACTTGGTTACTGGGAAAACACCACCCCACTTGTCCACTCGTAGAAAGGGGAATATTATTCAGAAAAGTTTTGCATAATTCTGGATTCAAGTAGACCTCTTTTACACTGGTCTAGATGTGATTATCTGTAGGTTTGTAAGAGAGGAGGAAATGTTTGAGATATTGAAATCTGTTCATGATGAACCTTGTGGAGGCCACTTCTCTGATAAGTGGACTGCATATAAAATATTGTGTGTTGGTTACTTTTGGTCTTCCTTGTTTAAGGATGCCAAACAATATGTTAGGTCATGTGATAGCTGCCAGTGAATGGGCCAGCCTAATCAAACCAATGAAATGCCTTTATGCCCCCCAGTTATGATTGAGCCATTTGAAAAATGGGCTATTGATTTTATAGGGCCAATAAATCCAACGTTATTAGGTAAAAAGCATAGCTTGGTTTTCACAAATTTTGTTACGAAATGGGTAGAAGCTAAATTTGTTTCCTTTGCTATAGAAAAAGTTGTTTTTGATTTTCTTTTAATTGAAATCTTTACTAGATTTGGTGTGCCTAGAGAAATTGTTTCTGACAATCGTCCACAGTTTATTTCTAATCTGGTATAGGGTGTGATGGAGCAATACAAGATCCGGCATAGGAAATCCATGTCGTATCACCCACAAGCAAATGGCCAGGTGGAATCTACAAAGAAAGTTATCGAGTCCATTCTTACAAAGATAGTAAATATGCACCTGAAAGACTGGGCTGAAATATTTCCAGAAGCTTTGGGGGCATACAGAACCACTTGGAGAAATAGTACGGGACATACACCATATGATCTGGTATATGGCAAACAAGTTTTGTTACCAATTGAATTCCAGATCAAAACTTTCAGAACTGTAGTTCAGTTAGGACTAGATCTCTCTGAGGCACAACAACAACATCTTCTCCAATTAAATGAGTTATATGAATTTTGTAGGGATGATATTCAGTAGAACATACTAATTCAGTAGCAATGCAAAAGGTGGCATGACAAGTCTATTCAGAAAAAAGCAATTCCAACCAGGTGATTGGGTGCTCCTTTATGATTGTAGATTTAAAATTTTTAAAGGAAAATTCCATACACATTGGATGGGACCTTATGAAGTGATCCAAGTATTCAAGAATGGAGCAGTATAAGTTAAAACTATTGATGGACAAAATTTAGTTTTCTCGGTAAATGGACACAGATTAAAGAAGTATTTTCAGCCACATGCCATGAAAGATTTTACACAGCAAGTCCAATGGACATTTGGGATGGTAGTGGTGAATGGTAATACAAACCCTTTGAAAAAATGAATTCTTTTTCTTCTTCTTAAAAAAAAAGAGAATAAATATATAAAAAAACGTAGAGAAAAAAAACACATTTTCCTGTAATTATGAAAATCAGTTCGTTGACATGATTTCAGAAGGATCAACCTGAAAACCAGCTTGTTGGTAGGAAGATCACTAATTTCTAATAGAAAGAAAATGTTGATTGATCTTTAGATATGCTAGCGACCACCAAGAAAAAGCAGGTTCAGCAGAACAAACCTTTATACAATTGGGGTAATTAGCATGGATATTTTTATTCAAGTAACGCTTAATTTTCACTACAGTTATTTTTCTTGCGCCAATTTAGGCAGACCTTCCAGAAAATTTTATGTCTTTTTCATATTCCACTTTTGTAATATTCCGTCAATTTTCTTCTTCAATCCTAGAATGATTAACCTTCCCATATTATTTTAAATTTACCCTAACCGTTTCGTAAAAATCCCACTTTACCCTTGAATTTTTTTCTCCCTATCCCACTTCTATTTATTCCCTCTTATGGTAGTATTCCTAGAATCCCTGTAACAGAATTCCTTCCCATTCTAAAATTTCCTTTTTCCCACTTCTTTGTTCCCTCATGAATTCATTACAGGATCTCACGCACCAAGAACAAAAGGATATGCTCTGAAGCATCAAGAAAGGGAAAAGCAAATTTCTAGTATAAATTGAGGAAGCCATGTTGGAAGTCCAGCTTATATTTTATTTAAATTCCCTATTCTTTTTTCAGGTATTATGCTTGCACTAGTGCAAGCATGTCGTCCTATATATTAATGTAAGTAGAATGGTACGAGTAGAATAGCATAGTTTAAAGTGGTGCAAGCAGAATGGTGCAAGCATGCACCCTATGAGAAACATAGTACAATTTATTCTCTTCATAGTATACATTATAGGAAAGTGGTCATCATGAAAATTTATAGGAAGTTCTTTCACTTAGTCGATGAGTACTTGCGCTAACATATTAACTAGGAGAAAATTATTTAAAGTATAAGATGATTTAAGTTAAGAATCATGATCATTTTTAATGAATGTTAAGTTAGTTTTTTGAATTATGAAGGAATGTGGAAGTGTTTAACCGTTTCTTGGATATAATTGCCCCTTTCCACCATAATCCTAGATGTCCTTCATTCATAATCATTACCTCACCTAGCCATTAAAATGTCGCCGCAAGTACCAATCCAGCTTGATCTCAAAGATGTCGTACATCCACGACTATTTCAATGGAATGAATGGGTGATAAGATGGAAAGGACGGTGGACAGTTGGATCCTTATCTATAAGAACCAATTTTCTTGGTGTTGCATGTAAATTCCTTACTATTCATAGCCGTTAAGTAGTGTTGTCACCTGTTTGAAGCGAACCCTCATCTCTCACTAGGGTAGAACAGACTGCTGAGTATCGCAATAGTCTTGCACTATTGCAAGACTCGCGCTTTCTTTAGTTCTTGCAAAAGTTTGACGGGCATAAAAGAGAAGTGGCCTTACAGTTTCCAGAAGTTTCAAAAATGGTTGAGTAAAAATTGGGCCTCTAAAATTTGAAGTTATGGAAGAATTTGTAGCAGCAGGGACAGGCTTGGAAAATACTGGTGAGCAGTGGTTTAAAAATAAAAGACTAGAAAGCAAGCAATGGTAGTCTTTTGTCGTCAACAGGAAGATGAAGGTAGATTGGAAGGAAGGAGTTACGCGTAGTGCCCTGCTGAGGCAGTGGCAGGACCTCCTTTTCATCCTACAGAAATTTGTAACTTGTGAGGAAAGGTACTCCCACACCTTTGTATACTATTTTAGGATGTTGCAGCATTTCAAAGCCGCTCAGCACATCTGGTGGAGGATGAGTTTACCCTATTTTTTGCTTAAGAGCTTGGAGAAAATGGCCAAAGGTGTGTGGGACAAACGGGCAGACTAGGCCTACAAGAAGTTATATCACCATGAGCTGATAAATATTTTTGTCCAGAAACAATTATAAGTTAAAGACATGACCTGGGAGGTGTTGTTAAAACAACTACATAATAAAACAGTTGTTGGAAAGGAGACAGAGGACCCCGCCAGCACAAGCACGGATTCGAGTAAGAATGTAAAGGGGAGTCCTTCTTGCACCAGTGCAAAAAGGAAATGACCTAAAAAATCAAAATAAGATAGGGACCCATCTCTAAATAAGAAGACAGCTAGTGCGCCTGTTGAAGGAACTCCTTCTACGCCAGCAGTACAGGAACAGATCCCCAAAGAAGACACCCTGTCATTCCTTGCAGATGCAGCAAAATTTGAAGAGGTCGAATATGACACTCTATTGGCAGATTTCGTTAAAAAGCCCTAGAAAAAGAATAAAGAATCTAGTGCAGGAAAAGAACCACAGTCCCCACAGGATGTTGAATCCCCTTCTACACCAGTAAAAGAAGAAGAACCAGAACCAGAAGAAGAAGAACCGGAAGAAGAAGAATAAGAAGAAGAAGAAGCAGGAGAAGAAGAACCAGAAGAAGAAGAACCAGACGAAGAATAATTTCCTAATGTAACCATGAGGGATATTGAGGTCCCTGAGGAAGACACAGCCCCTCTCGAGATAGAAAAAGAAAAAGATTTGGTAACTCTTGTTGTTTCGGTAGTTGAACTAGAGCTTCAAGTGCATAACTTAGAACATCTCATAGCTAAAGCACAGGAGAATAAAGAACAGAGTAAAGAAGAATTAACTACAGAGATCTAGAAAAAGAAAAGAGAAGTTAAAGTTTGGAAGTACCGAGCTGTGCAATGTTTCAAGTGACTTAACAAGATGACAAAGAAACTAAAGAACATCAGAAAGAATAAGTCTAAAACATTATACGTTGATGTCAGTATGCCAGAGTAGGATTGAACTGGAATGCCCAAAATTTTGAAGGTTTTTTGCAAAGGTAAAGAGTTGTGTGAGGACACACAACATCTTAGGGATGGGAGGATGTTAGCCCCGTAATTTTCTCTCTTTTTTCCATTTTACCCTTCCTAAATCATAACCATTTACCATTGTTTTACCTCTTTCATACACTCTCATCTTGCATCAGTCCAAGCACGGTGACATATTTTGTATAAACTTTATTTTTCATATTTTTAACTTAACTTAGCATTAATTAATCATTTATTAAATGATTTCTTACTTTTAATCAGTCTTTGTAAGTTATCGATGTCTCCAATGTTTATTTGGTAGTTATAGTACTCACCGTGACCGTTGATCCTAGTGCAGGATTGGATCTTGCACCGTTGTTAGCACAACAGTTCCTTGCAGCATATCTGAACCTCCTTGATCACCACCTCATTTTGAGTAGCTTCAACCACGACAACAATATTGATCCAAAGGCAGTCGAGATAAAATTACCCCATTTTGAGCAGCTTCAACCACAACAGCAAGATCAATCCAAAGGCAGCCGAGATCGAATCTGTGAAGAATGAAAGCTGGAGATTGGCTACGGCCAGTTTTGCTAACTATCTAAGTTTAAAGGCCGAAAAGCTAAATTCTGTGGTTGGTTATGTAATCGGTTGAATGATCTATTTTTGCCCTTGGCCAAAGATCTATATAATTTAGAATGTAAATAGGACTAGGGGATTTTTTTTGGATAGAATAGAGACACAAACAAAGAGGTAGTAACAGGTTGTTGTGTTTTGTTATTGTCCGAATTTGGGTTGGACGATGTATTAATGTATGTACTTGCCTCAATGAATTAATAAAAAGGGAGCTCCGCCTCATGTTTCTAGAATCAAATTTTTGTATTTGAGTTGATGAATTGATTAAAGTACTGAGCATCATTTTTATTTAAAAGGGAAATGCATTAGTTGGCTACGGCCCAGCCAGCCCAACATGTTTACCCCATTTCTTATTTCTTGTAATTTGTCTTTACATTGTCAAGTATGATTTAATTTGTAGGCACATGCATTCCTGTTTGAGTGAAAGTGGATATGTTGTGTGAACTAGGTAAATTTCCTTTCTTGCACTTGATTTCATATTGGTTTTCCCCGCCTGGTCCAAGCATGAGAAATAATCATGCACCAGTGCACGTTGGTGTGATATTTCCTTTTCTGCAGTTATGTTTGGCTTGTTTTCCCCACCCGGTCCAAGCAGGAGAAATAAACCTGCACCAGTGCATGTTAGTGTGATATTTCCTTTTCTATAGATTTGTTTGGTTGGTTTTCCCCACCTGGTCCAAGCAGGAGAAATGAACTTGCACCAATGCATGTTGGGGTGATGCAAAAATCCTTTTTAGTCTACTTCCCACAATCTTCTTTCTTTCATTAAATGCTTATGACAGGATAAATGTATATGGATTGTTTTTTTATTCCTACACTCTATCAAGATTAGAAACATTCATTTTTATGTGTGCAATTTGATTTAACAATATAATCGCACTTGCAATAACTAAGAACTCATTTTAAGAATTAAATGCTAAGTGCAAGAAGCTCTGATCCATTGCAAGAAATAGCTTCTTTCCACGGGATCTGAGTGCTTTGAACCTAAAAAAGTTCAAGCCCTTGCAGGAAGTAAAAATCCCTTAGTAAAGACACCATTTATACCTTCTGCATAAAGCTTTGTTCCTACACTAGTGCAAGCAGACTACGATAGTACATGACAGATTAGTGTGAGAAGGAAATCTCTAAAGGAGCAGGTTTAAGGGCCCATCTAATGAGACTACTAAATGTCTCTACTAAGGAAAAACACATACTCAGTAGTTAAATAATAATTAGCTAGAGTGATTTCTCTTTATCTTTAATTCCCTATTGCAAATGCATTCTTCTTTGTTCCAGTCTTAGATTATTTTGATGGTTCAAGTTGCCTTTTCTCTGTTTAGTTTGATTATGCAATCTTTCCTTTAAAGAAAGTAGGGATTTAAATTAGAAAGATTCATACCATCTCTGGCATTGCCTGTGCTTAGTCTCTAAGTTTACAGATCCCCCGGGTTGACAAATTAAGTGTTGAGGAGTTTGCTTAAGTATACTTCCTGCATCCAACAATAGTGTTATCATATAAGCATAATTGTTATGAGTTTGCATTTTGGATTAAGTTAATTTCTTCATTTCATTAAATTAAAATAATCATCCTATATTACCAAATCTATTTATATAGAATTATTCAAATAATTTTATATGATAATTATTTATAGTAAATTAAATGTTTTGATATTGATAATAATAAAAACATAATTTACATTATATGTAGATATTTCAGCGTCGTGATTATATTACAGCCTTAATCTCAAACAAAAATTATTTGAATCTATTTAACATAATTAGTTTTTAAGATAAATTAGAAAGAGTTTAATTTTAGAGTTGTCATTTATTTTAATAATTAAATAGAGGGAGTGGGATCTTTTATGTTCAAGAAAAAATAACCTTACACTCAAGCTTTCTGCCACTATCTTTTCGTGAGCTTGTGAGTCTCCTTGTTCACAAGGACTTTAGAGAAGAGAAGAGGTTGAGCAGCTCCTCGAAATAATCAATGGTGTTTACAATGTCTCCTACCTCTTGCTTGACTACTATTTCATATATGAATGTTGGAAGTTGTTAACACAATGAAATTGACTTCCTCCTATCAAGTATAATTATCAGTTTTTACGAACTTTGTTGTTTCCATTTAAGTTTTCCTTTTTCTTATGCCATAGTTTAAGTTACCTTTTGAAAATCTCTTTTATGGCTTTTGTTCATCCGAGGCTTAATCTTCATTACAAAATTTCATTATTCTGGTTAAAAAAAAAAAAATAGGAGTAATTTAATGGCCTTTTTTATCCATTAAATTTTGCAAACTATGTTTTTGTTCCTTATTTTAGGTATTTTGTGAGTGGTGTATCAAATATGTTCTTTTGATTTGGAGTATATATGAAATTAAAATAGCACCACTTATCATTTATATATAAATTAAAACAAACTCTCCCTATATATATAACTGATAAGTGGTGCTATTTATATTTCATATATACTCCAAATCAAAATAACAAATTTGATACACCACTCACAAAATACTTAAATTAAGGATATATATATAGTATTAATTAATAATATAATTTAGACTGTAGATTTTATAATCCAATCATTTTAATTAAAAAATATTTGTAATTAATTATATAATTTAGAATGTAGATTTTATAATACAATCATTTTAATTGAGTTTAAATAGTGGTTTCCAACACTCATTATTCTCTATTTTTAGTATTTTGTTAGAGGTATATCAAATTAGTGTTTATATATATATATATATATATATACACACACAATAGTAGTAGGGAGGAAATGCTAGGTCATTATGGTACTAATCCCTCACAAGGGAATAACAACGTTCAACAATAACACCCTTATGTATATAAATTAAAATATGTCAATACATATGGCATATGACATACATCTGTACAAATACCTTCTTCATACCATTTTTCCAATTTAAAAAAATTATTGGCCTCTCTTTGCACCATTTGGGCAATAGATAGTTTAGGAATATGCATTTGTGGTAGTCTTTTCATATGTGTATTTGGGATTTTTTTCTCTTATCCTTCTCCATGAAACTTCCCCTGCCATGACTTATCAACAATTGTGACTAGTCACTATATATAAGTACACCATCACATTGCATTGTATCAATCATAATCTATCTCATATACATTTATTATTTATATTATTTATCCAAAATTTATATCAATCTATTGTCCTTATGTTGAATATTTGTCAGGAACTGAACTCTTATTCATTGCAGAATACATTGGCATCACAATACCTTATTCTGTGAGGAAACTATGTTTTGAACACACTATGTGCTTTGTAAACATGGTTACAAAACCATCAAGATTGTATGTTATTTTTCGGGAAATGAGCTCTTAGTCATTGCAAAATAGATTGGCATCATAATACCTTATTCTTCCATGAAACTATGTTTTGAACACACTCTATGCTTTGTAAACATGGTTATAGCACTATGAAGATTGTATGGGATTTCCTTTTGGGTTCCTTGGGTAATTACTAGATTGATGAGATGACTGATATTCCTTTCCTCTATTAAATAATGTGCAAACCACATGCTACAATCATACAATATTTTACTGTGTGTTTTAGTTTGCTTTGATATTTTTGGTTGATCTAAGTTATTAAAATAGAAGGCATTATTTCTAATCTCACTTCTAATCTCACCTACAACCATATGCTCCATGCCCATGTCATTGGATTAACCCTGTAGCACTCAGTGAATAGGTAGAAGAATGGGCATTGGAAATGCCTTGTCCAAGCTTACCCTTATTCCTTTCCAATTTGACTAATTTGTTGGTGGATGTGGTGAATGTCCAATCAAGCACCCCATAGCCTATCACTATTGTAAATCCTGAGTTTAATTAATAGGCATTCTATTCCTTGAACTACATTTCACACTTCCCTTTATTGATTTGTTCTGTGATGGAATAACACATAAACTACATTGATTCGTTGTGTGATGGCATAGCATAAAAACTGCGATGAGACCAAATGTGGGATAGAAAAATAGAGCAAGTGTTGTGACCACACATTCATTCAAAACAACATAGTATATTTTTTTTTTCATTCACTTTGTATTTGGTCTTCTGTTACTACTCTTCAACATATGCCTAACCTTACATCATCTTGTATGTGTCTCCTTTGCACATACCTTAGAAGTTTTGAGGAAGCCTTCCACAGTGACATAACTATGGGGAGCACTATTGGAGAACTTCTATAAATTAGAGCCTTTACTTCCATTTTGTGCAATATCCACATTTTCTGAGTACATCTTCCCAATTGTTCATTTTGTACACAACGTTGATACCATACAAGGAACTACAGCATATGTGAGTTCTATAGTGGGGACCTCCCATAATTATACATTGTCATTCAAACTCCCACAACTACTACTAATTCCTCCCAGGATTACGTCATCCCACACATTCCTTTTTTGTGTGACTTTGAACCATTGAGGGAAACTCCATTTGGGATGAGTTGTTATAAAGGTCTCTACCATCGGTTAATAAAAATGTTTTCACCATTGTACTATCAAGTCAAGTCCTCCTCACTCTATGTTTAGCTACTCTTCCAACTATACCTAATTCGTAAATTGTCAACAACTAGCCATTCTTTCAACTTTAATTCTACACCTTGAATTTTGCGGTAAATAACTTTAATGGGTGATAACTTCTAATCTAAGAGGCTTTTAGCAAACTTCCATATACCACTGAAAAAATCTTTTGAAGTCAATTCCACGTGCACTTGAATTGATGTGTTATTCTAGAAATGGTTCCAAATTCTTTGTACCTTCACAGTTCTTTTCACTTGAGGTGATTTGTTATTCTAGAAATGGCTCCAAAATTGTCTCTACCTCCACAATTAATTTCCTTTTCCATACATGTGCTCACCTCAATTCTTCTTGCAATCTTCTCTTTTTTTTCCATTTCACCACCTTTGATCTAGATAGATCACCATTAACATATGTGACATCAATGACCTAATGGAAACATCTTTGTCAATACTTATCCAACATCCATGTTATGCCAACAACACCTTTGACAATGGAAACATATTCTAACAATCTACCATCATCTTCCTTGCCTTTTCTATCAATGATAACATACTTCTAACAAAATTTATAGTTTTAAAGAAAAAAATATAGCATGTTTTAATTGCTTGACGAAGTGAACTACACTAGGGACTAAAACTACATTATATATAGATATAGATATAGGATACAAGAAATAAAACACAAAAAATAATCAATGTTTGAAGAAAATCACACCTTAGCTCATGGTCATGACATACTCCCCTACTTTATTCATTTATCGTCCTCAAAAACACCATCATACATCGTCGCAAAGTGTCGCTAGCTCCAACGTCTTGAAAATTTCCACGTTGCCTACCTCTTCTCCGTCTTCACATAAAACATCAAGGCTTATCCCTCCATGAAGAGGAAGTCTCCTCAATATATGATCATCAATCCACATTCGTCGCAATCTTCACATGTTGCACCTTCATGGAAGGTTGGTCCCTCCAATTAGACTACATGCCATCGCTACAACATATATCATGTCTGACCTCATCATTTATCGTCATCATGTGAATCAATTCATAATAATCCATCCAACACAACATCTCAGTCATAACCAAGACATCTATTGTTAGAACAAATTCTCTCAAATTTGATCTTAGCTTCTCTTCCAACTATGTCGACTATTAAACTACAACAACTAGACGTTTCAACTTTAAATATGTATTTGAGTTTTGTGGTACATAACTTTGACGGGCAATAACTTGCAATCTAGGAGGATATTATTAGACATCCATAAAAAACTATAGATATCTTTGAGAGCTCTATCCATATAAGTGGTTTCCACTTGCATTTGAGGTTTCTTTCTATTCTAAAGTCTTTGCACCTTAATAATTATTTTCCTTTACCATACATGTGCTCATATTCATTCTTCTACCAATATTCTCTTATTTTTCCATTTCATTACCCTCTATCTAAATAAACCACAATTGACACGTGTGATATCAATGCCCTAATGAAAAGACCTTTATGAATTATAATAAAACCTCCCTCATATGCCAACAATATCTTTGACAATGACAACATTTTCTAACAATCTAGCCATCATATTATCCTCCTATGCAACCAATGAAAAAATATTTCTAACAATATCCCACTTTCACATTGACAGAAACACTTTAAGTAAACAAAAATACATCACCAATAATCATGTAAAGATAAGTGTACTTTCCTTTTATTCTCTTATCCCCTGTAGATGTTTCTCCCCCTATGATGCACTTATCCTTTGTGTAATTCATCTCTAATGTACTTCTCCCTTTTGTTATTTTAGTTTGGTTCATCTCCTCCCCCTTTCATTTTATTTGATATACTTCTCCACCCTTGATATCAATGGAAAATATACTAACATTCCCCCTTTATTAACAAACTCCCCCTATCTTGTTGATCCCGCGGACATGTAGACTACTTCTTCTTACGCTGATAACTTTAGGTATCTTTGAGTTGATCTAAGTAGCTTCCTTTCTTCCCGATGGAGAATATTGAGGTGAAAGGAGACGATCAATTACTCCCAATTTCATCCTCAAGCAGTGAAGAGGGATTTCTTTCTAAAATAACACATACGTATCCAACTGAGCAAGGAGAAAAAACATTCGTATTGGTTTGTCTCAGCTAGGCTTTCATTCATGAGAGTTCCTCCCTATACACATACACATCACCTCTAGAAATAACAACAATCTATCTTATGCATGACTGACACCATTGACTTATCAACTAATAAACAACAATCTATGCCATTTTTAAGTGCTTATATGACAAATAGAAAGGGACTCTCAATGATGTATGCTTAAACCAACTGTGCGACATATACTTTTCTTGGAAAACTTCTAATGGCAGCAGAATCACTACATTAAATTATACTAAACATGAACATAAGCATGTTAATCAAGAATATTTCAACAACACTTGGATTCACAATCACCTACTAACAATATGATTACAACATTCTCACAAAAATTTAATGACCCTTGATATTGATTGTTAATACTTGATACCAAGTGTTAATACCTTTCATATCAAGGATACAAATAGTTTAATTTGTACTAGTTTAATTTGTACCAATGATATCAAATGCTGAACAATTTATAACTAAGGGTTGTTCCATTGTTATCATGCTCTTTTCACCACAAATTTTATGTTTGATCCTAATTACTAATTGGAGTAATCAGAAGGAATCATAACAACCACACCATTCAACATATATGAAATATAAACTTCGACAATTCAAGCAACATTAATATGCAATAAACACCATTAGCCTTTGTCTTTGATGATTATATTTTAGAACCAAACAACTTATACCAATTTATAATACCAAACGTTAATGGAATAATCTAATACCCAAATGTTCAGTTGAATACACTCCCTTTATGGTTATGCTGACTCTTTGGCACTATGAATTATTTAAACATACTTGCACAAGACAAAGAAACATTTGTTGTAAACAGTTCATCATCCCTATTCTTTCATCATCATCTATATTCAATCTATCAATCTAATTTGGAAACAAAATTAAATCAACCATAATACTCAACAAAACTAGTCTCATTCAACTTTATAAACTAGAGGAAAAAAGGGCATACTTCCCTTATCCTTCAGATGCATTACTTGGCATGTTTCTTTATCCTCATTGCATCCATTCTTTATAGATTCTCTTGAATCCAACCTCTGCTTTTCAATGAAGTGGAGCAAGGGATCTACTTCCCTTGAGAAAATTATCTCTCTTTTACTTCCACACATGGATATGCTTATGCTTTACTTAGTGAACTCCATGAGTTGATTTCCTAAGTTGATCTGATACTCTTGCATGATTAAGAAACATCCTAACATAGTTTGATCATATAAACCCTTAACCATTACGCTTATTAGCGCTAATTAAATTCAATATTCAAAATATCTATTGCTCTTCTTTCTCACTATATGTGCTTGCTTTCCACCTATACTACTTTGGAGAATTGTCTAGGCTACGACTGCTCCTTTTATCTAATTGAAGTATTTTTGAGTTGCTAGTTATATAACATACATCAACCATAGGAATTCCAATTTGTTATATACTAATATTATGCTAATAATATTCAAAACCATGCGCTAATATTTGTTTCCTCTATGAACCATTCAACCTACCTCTCTTAGGATTGTTATAATAACTCCTAAATGACTATCCTTTCTCACTACCAACATGATCCACACATCTATTCAACTTCCTCTGTAAATGAAGTGTATTGTTTCCAAGTTTTCATATAGTTTATTTGTGCACGTAATTTCCACACCCATATAATTAACATTGATCAAGAAGGGGGAAGGAATTATTCTTACAAAATATTCTTCTCACCCAATTTCTTGGACCAATACTCATTGTCTTGGTTTTATTGACCCATTGATAATTTTTCCTTTGAGGGGAAAAGGTTCTAATTGCACAGTTGTTCAAATTGCTTTGATAAAATCATAATTCTTGTTTAGATAGATCATTCCACCTATGTTGTTGCACCTCCTTTTCCCTTTCTCAAAACTTAGAGGAAAGGTGACCTGCATTTCCACAAAGAAAACATGTGAGTGGTTTCACACCTTTGTATTTAAATCTAAAAGTTTATTTGTCTTCTTGTTGCTACATTAGAATTTGTGAATTCCACAATTTACTGTCTTAAAATGATGATGGATATTGCTGATGTTTTTGTTGAGTTACTTCCATAAATAATTTTTTTCCTATCTCTGGGGGGGCTTTGTCTACGTCAACTTTCATCCAAAGCAATAGAACTATTTTCATGATTCTAAATATTCAACAATTACTCTTTTAATATAATTATATAAGCTTCTAGTTTCTAATTTGAAGTTTTGAGGCTATTGATCTCCTCAAAATTTGATATGATTTTCCTTCTTAAATGAATATTTTCTTCAATGTCTTCCAACTCAGTAGAGAAGCTACAAAATTCACAACAAGTGTCTATTCCACTCATAGTGTGTTCAATATATTATTCTCTTTCTGACTCTAGGGATTCTTCTACTGACATATGAGATGTTATATGTATCTCTCTAGTAAGAGGGGACCCAAAGACTTCTTGAATAATGTTTAGATATACTATTCCTATCAAGGTATTTCCTTCTTCACTACTACTAAATGAGCAACTTTCTCTTTCACCGGTACTTCAAGTTGAGAAACAAAACAATAAATGGACTATTGTTCTACGATGAAAAAACAAATTACTTGTAAAATACATCTCAGGTGTATCCTCTATGTGTTGATCAATGACTTAGCCTCTTGATATAGGTGTATTATCCTCTAATTTTTGATTTTCAAAACTCTTTGAAACTTTGGTTGCTCCATTCTCTAGAGAAAGACTCTTGACATCACATGCAACTTGTATGTCTCTATCATAGGTGGACTATGACTCATTCCATATCTCTTTGGTTGTCTCACAATGGATTAGTTTCTAAATATTTGACTTGGACAACCCTCTCAATATTTCCTCCATGACCTATTCATCAACCTCATTATCTGTTAATCCATTCTTCACGAATACCCATACATTAAAATCAAGAGATTAAAAGAACATTATCATTCTTACCTTCTAAGTTGTATAATTTTACCCATTCAAAAATGAAACTCTATGAGAGGTAATCTAGTCCTGGTTTTCCATGATCCTTGATCTTCCTTCCAGTTATTTAACCGATCTTGAAGCATCCTTGGATTTGACACCAATTTTTAGAAATAATGGATACCAGAATAATACTAAGGGTGGAAGGTGAATCAGTAGTGTGACCACACTATAACCCTCTTGACAATTTATATTATTCAATCACTTTAGTAACCATTCATGTAATTAGCATCATAACTAAGTTATCTAAAAAATAAAATCATAAACATTTTCTTACACTTGTGAAAGCCATATATAAGACATAAATATTCCTTTTATTTCTTTGGGAAATACGAGATTCAAATTGTTATTACATCATTACCCCACAAGCTTTCACTTCTAGGTAAATTGGCTACTAAAGAAGGGAACTTCTATCCCTACTTGTTTATCAACTTTCACTAAAAGGTGAAACTTCCCCTTATCCTTTATTAGTCACTACTGAAAGGGACTATTTTCCCTCCTCGTCTATCATCCACACAAACAAGGGACTATTTCCTTGCTCATTTATCAACCACTGTTGAAGGGGACTATTTCCCTTATAATGCATGTTACCACTTATGAGCTGTAGTAATCCATATTTCATCCATTTTAAAAATCATATGAATAGGTCACTTTCTTTCATAAACAAATAAATTTATCTCTTCAATCACTCACCATACCCACCATAGAAACAGATTCAGAAATTTCTTAGAATTGAACAAATCACCAAAACACACTAACAACATCAATCCTTTGTAATTACTAATTTCACCATAAGATATCTTTATTGAATGAATTAAAATATTGTTTGGTAATTCATTCTTTGCCTTCTTCTAGATCTGGCTAGGCACAGAATTTCCAGTTTTACTAGTGTTGTCGGTTTGGTGGATTCACACCAAAGGTGGCATAAGTGCCAACTTTAAGTGATACCGACTCATTCACATAAAAGCCTTCAAATATTATTTTGAATGCACTGTCAAATATGCCTTAACCACCAAAATTATGCTAAATTTCATTGCTAACTCGTTCATACTTAATCCCTCTAGCAAAGGCCCAATGCATTTTTCATATATAAAACATCACCAATTATAACTCCAATGTGCCAATTTTACCTTAATTCCCGAAGGAATATTTTATTTTACAATTTCTCTCTGCACTTGTCTTGGAATTTATTTTTTGTCCTTAGCTCTATATTTATTTGTTCTATGATCTTTGATAACATATCCTTATGGGTCTTCCCTTCCTCTACTTAAGCCATTCCCATTGGTCCTTGCACTCCCTTTGTACATGTTTCCACACCCTAATGCTCTATCAGCTCAGAGTAAACTCTGTCATGCTTTCCTGAAGCCTTTAGGGGTCTGGGAAAAAATATTATGTCCCTGTGGGAACCAGTTGCACGTTGTGAACCAATCAATGTACAGTCGGGGTGATCTGTGTCTTACAGCTACCAAATACACTCGAAACCTGGTCAGCGTGGAGCTCTTCACTTGCATGCCTTATAATTCCTTTCTAGGATGACCTTTTGGGGTGATGTTGTGATTCCATTATAGATGTTACCATATGGTTCCATCTAAGTGGTGGCCTCTGTCACTCATATTTGGCTCCTTCGTTCACATGAAAATGTCGAAAATTCATGCCATGCCTCCCACTGTCTAACATCATGTTGATGACATCTAAAACCAATAAAATATTCACACAAGTCTTCCTTTTATATGTAAATTCTATTATGAGTACGAATACAAGAGGGATTCTTGGGCCTTTGTTTTGCAACAATTTCTTTGTTAAAATTTTGATAGTAAAGGGCACTACACTCAAGCTTATTACAACGTCAATTTTCGTGACTTCCAGATTGCCTTTATATTGGTCCTATGCTACTACTCTTCAAAATATGTCTAACCTTACATAATTTCATATGTGTCTCCTTTCCACATACCTTAGCAATTTCAAGTAATGCCTTCCACTGTGACATGACTATGGGGAGCACTGTTGGAGAACTTCTATAAATTAGAGCCTTTACTTCCATTTTGTAGACTATCCACATTTTCTGAGTACATCATCCCAATTGTTCCTTTTGTACACAACCTTGATGTCATACAAGGAACTACAGCCTATGTGAGCTCTATAATGGGGACCTCCGATAATTGTACTTTGTCATTCAAACACCCACAACTACTAGTACTTCCTCCCTGGATTACGTCATCCCACGCATTTCTATGTGACTTTTAACCATTGAGGGAAACTCCAATTGGGATGAGTTGTTATAAGGGTCTCTACCATCTATTAAGAAAAAAAAATTCACCATTGTACAATCAAGTCATATCCTCCCGACCCTATGTTTAGCTACTCTTCCAACTATACCTAACTGGTAAACTATCAACAACTAGCCATTGTTTCAACTTTAATTCTACACCTTGAATTTTAGGGTAAATAACTTTAATGGGTGATAACTTGTAATCTAAGAGGCTTTTAGCAGACTTCCAGATACTAAAAAAATCTTTTGAAGTCGGTTCCACGTGCACTTGAGTTGATGTGTTATTCCAGAAATGGTTCCAAATTCTTTGTACCTTCACAATTCTTTTCACTTGAGGTGATTTGTTATTCTAGAAATGGCTCCAAATTCTCTCTACCTCCACAATTAATTTCCTTTTCCATACATGTGCTCACCTCAATTCTTCTTGCAATCTTCTTTGTTTTTTCCATTTCACTACCATTGATCTAGATATATTACCATTCACATATGTGACATCAATGACCTAATGGAAACATCTTTGTCAATACTTGTCCAACATCCTTGTTATGCCAACAACACCTTTGACAATGGCAACATGTTCTAACAATCTACCATCATCTTCTTTACCTTTTCCATCAATGATAACATATTTCTAACAAAATGTATAGTTTTAAAGAAAAAAAATAGAAATATGAAAAAATATTACATGTTTTAATTGCTTGACAAAGTGAACTACACTAGGGACAAAAACTATATTATATATTATAATATATATATATATAATATATATATATATTATATATTATTTGCACAAAATTCTTGTAGAATATTCACGGGTTGTTTTTTTGGATTTTTATATATCTTACTAAATTAATTATTAGATTTAGTAAAAAGAAATGTAGTTTTGAAAAATTATTCATAATGTATAGAACAACATAGAAGGTAAAATTGATATTAGAAAATTTATGCTTTTTCAATCTTGAAACCAAAATGTGTGAAGTAACTTAATTTTAAGTAATTAGTTTTTATTTATGGAAGGATTGATGTTTTGGAGAGAAAAGATGTTTTGGAGAGAAAAGATGAATAGTAAATTTTTTAGATAATTTTATTTATAAGATTGTTATATTATTTAAAATTAATAAAAAATATCATAATTCAAGATAAATTGTGAAAAAAATTAATAAAAAAATATTTTTATAATATCTATGAGCAAATTTTTTGCGAATTGAATCTTTTCATTCAAATTTTTATCTTATCATTCGAATTCTAACTTGAACTCGGTAACTATGATTACAACATGATACCACCTTCTTTTTATCTTATTAGATGTCATTCTCAAATTGATCTAAACTTTAATAGAATCGGTAGTAGCAGATAAGGAGAAGTTGAAAACTGTGAGCAAAGTTGGAACCTCAGTCTAATATTTGATGTGGCTAAGCGAGGAGAGAAGAGAAGGCAAGGCCACTGTTACTGTTTTCTAATTTCAGAGTGAGTGCCATGGATCGTTATGTTATTGTTGAGGAGTTCGGAAAAAGAAGTCATGTAACCGTTTGGAAGGCAATGGATAAGGTTACGGGTGAATTTTCGGCCATCAAGAGACTCAACGGAAACTTCTCTAGATATGAGGATTACGCAGAGGTGAATTGTTTAGCAGATTTGAGGTTTCATCCCTCATGACATCATATTGGAGTGCACCACGTTGTATGAAGTGCTTGAGCTAATGGACTGCGATCTGTCAGAGCTCCAGAGAAGAGGGACAGGTCGTTCGTTCTCTGAGGACGAGGTGCGAAGCTTTTGCTTCCAGATTTTGAGAGGGCTTCAAGGCATGTCTTATGAAAGATATTGTCACAGGAACCTGAAACTACAGAATAATTTAGTGAGGGGAGGTACGTCTATTAAAATTGCTGATTTCGGGCTGGCTACTAAAATATGGAATAATAAGCCACTGGAATCATATGTTGGGACACGCCCATATTGAGCACCCGAACTTTTGATTGGATCCACTGAATATGGTTTGTCCAATGACATTGGGGCAATGGGCGTTATCATGGCGGAACTATTCACTGGCTATCCAATATTTACAGGCTCTAACGCACTACATCAGCTGCATAGCATTTGCTCTGTCATTGTTTCTCCTGATAACCGAAGTTGGTGTGAGGGGTTACTGCTTGCCGGGTTACAGCTTTCCAAAAGAGTTTGGGAATGTTGATTCCACTGAACAATTGTCGTCTCTTCTACCGACAGCAAGTAACGCGACCATTGATCTCATAAACAGTTTGTTATCGTGGGATCGGAAGACAAGGCCCTACCTAAGGAAACAATTTTCTATGCCTCCTCCTGTCTATTCCAACCTATTCCTCTCTTGACAAATCGCGAGAATCCTATTGGTCATACAGTTCTGTCATCTGATTTAAAAGGGAGAAGCTGCAATTCTTATTCTTATTTTGTTGAACAGGTTACATTTACAGAAGAAGGTACATTGCAGATTAATCCATTTGTTGCAGCAGTAGGAGCGGAGCAACAGGCACCATTTGAATATGCCAATCACGATGGTGGCAACAACAGAGCAATTCCAACCTATTCCTTCTACTCCTGTTACGACATGAAATTCCAACCTATTCCTTCCTTGAGAGATAATTTTATCAAGGGAAGTAGATCCCTTGCTCCACTTCATTGAAAAGTAGAGGTTGGATTCCAGAGAATATAGAAAGAATAGATGCAATGAGAATAAAGAAACATGCAAGTAATACATCTGAAGGATAAGGCAAGTGTGCCATTTTTCCCTCTAGTTTATAAAGTTGAATGAGACTCGTTTTGTTGAGTAGTATGGTTGATTTAATGTTGTTTACAAATTAGATTGATAGCCGGAATATAGACGATGATGAAAGAATAGGGATGATGAACAGTTTACAACCAATGCTTTTTTGACTTGTGCAAGTATGTTTAAATAATTTATAGTGCCAAAGAGTGAGCATAACCATAAAGGGAGTGTATTCAAATAAACATTTGGGTATTAGACTATTCCATTAACGATTGGCATTATAAATTGGTATAAGTTGTTTGGTTCTAAAAGATAATCATTGAAGACAAAGGCTAATGGCGTTTATTGCATATTAATGTTGCTTAAATTGTCAAAGTTTATATTTCATATATGTTGAGTGGTGTGGTTGTTATGATTCCTTAAGGCTATAATTAGTAATTAGGATCAAACATCAAATTTGTGCTGAAAAGAGGGGGATAACAATGGAACAACTCTTAGTTATAAAGTGTTCAACATTTGGTATCAGTGGTATCGGTTAAACTATTTGTATCCTTGATATAAATGGTATTAACACTTGGTATCAAGTATAAACAATCAATAGCAAGTGTCATTAGATTTTTGTGAGAGTGTTGTAATCATATTGTTAGTAGGCTATTCTCAATCCAAGTGTTGTTGAAATATTCTTGATTAGCATGCTTATATTCATGTTTAGTCTAATTTAATGTAGTGATTCTGCTGCCATTAGAAGTTTTCCAAGTAAAGTATATGTCGGGCAGTTGGTTTAAGCATACATTGTTGAGAGTCCCTTTATATTTGTCATATAAGCACTTCTAAGTGGCACAGATTGTTGTTTATTAGTTGATAAGTCAATGGTGTCAGTCATGCATAAGATAGATTGTTGTTATTTCGAGAGGTCATGTGTATGTGTATAGGGAGGCACTATTATGAATGAAAGCCTAGGTGAGACAAACCAATAGGAATGATTTTCTCCTTGCTCAGTTGGACACATATGTGTTATTTTAGAAAGAAATACCCCTTGACTACTTGAGGATGAGAATGGGAGTAATTAATAACACACATGTCAATGGTGGTTTATTTAGATAGAAGGTAATGAAATGGAAAAATAAAAGAATACTGGAAGAAGAATGAATATGAGCACATCTATGGCAAAGGAAAATAATTATTAAGGTGCAAAGACTTTATAGCAATTTATAGAATAGAAAACAACCTCAAATGCAAGTGGAATCCACTTATATGGATAGAGTTCTCAAAGATATCTATAATTGTTTATGGATGTCTGCTAGAATCCTCCTGGATTGCAAGTTATTGCCCATCAAAGTTATGTACCCCAAAACTCAAATACATATTTAAAGTTGAAACGTCTAGTTGTTGTAGATTAGTAGTCGACATAGTTGGAAGAGAAACTAAGCTCAAATCTGAGAGAATGTGGTCTAACAATTCAATGGTGATTTTTTTTTATTGGCCAATCGTGGAGCTCCTTATAACAACTCATTTTGGCAATACTTTTCCGAGATGCTTCAAATTTCCACACAAAGGGAATGTTCGTGATGACTTAAAATTGGGAGGATTTAATAGTGATTACATGAATTTAATTGGTGGACTATAATTGCAGGAACTCCCCACTATATAGATCACCTTCGTCGAAGTTCCCTTAATGTTATTATAGATACACGTAAAGGGAACAACCAAGATGATGTAAGCCTAGGTTGGGTGGGCAGTCCACACAACAATGGAAAAAGATCTCATCGGCGAAAGTTGTGTAGTGGTCGTCACAAGATCCATGTCACCAAAGGAGGACTTCCCTGGAAGTTCTAGGTCATGTGTAAAGAAGGGGAAGTTAGGATGATCTAAGATCAGGTAGACATGGTATATCAATAACATCGGACCAATAGAAAGGTAGTCAGGTAGTCAATGTTGTAATAATCTTGAATCCAATGGTTTTTTCTTTGAAAAATATAATAAAGAAAATGTTGTAAAATGAAGGCCTAGGAACCCCTCTTGCCTCTGTACTCAAAATAACATGCAAAAATCAAAGGAAGAAGTGTGACAATATTTTATCAATTTGAGATGATGTTAGTATGAAGTAAGACCTAGAGACACATGACATACATTTTTAATTTTTTTAGATGGTCAGAGGGGCCAAATATAAGTGATATGTGTCACCATTCTAATGGCACCACGTGTAAATAGTGACATAAGAATGACATCACCCCAGAAAATTTCCTTAGATTGAATTATAAGGGGTGCATACGAAGAGCTCACAACTCACTGGGCAATGGGTGTATGTGGAAGTTGTTAGAAACAGATCACCTAGATTAGCGATTGATTAGTTCACAGTGCGGTAGTGGTTTCCACCAAGACACATCATCCTATTTCCCAGACACCAGAAGGTTTCAAGTGAGTGCAATAGAGGATGCTATGAGCTGACAAAGGACTGGGAGATGGTAGTGTGTATAAAGTGGAGCACTGGGACCAATGGTAATGAGACGAATGGTGGAGCCGCATGGACACATAATCCTAGATAGTACTTAACATAGAAATAGTGTATGGGGCCAAACTTAAATACTAAGACAAGAGCATGGAGAAATTTTAAAATAAAATAATCTCTCGGGGCTTAAGGGAAAATGGGCCTAATGGAGTTATAATTAGCAATTCTTTATTTATGAAAAACACTTTGGTCCTATGCTAAAGGGAAAATTGGTGCTTAATCCATATTAAATAGAGTACTAAAATTAATGCTTGAAGGCTTTTGTGTGAATGGATAAAAAACACTCAAAGTTTGCATTTACACCATATCTTGTGCAAAACCACCAAATTGACAACACTACTAACACTAAAAGTCAAGGCATGAATGAGTTAGAAATGCAAATAGTGGAATGAATAGAACTGGATATAAATTGGATAAAATGGATAAATTTGGTAGTCAACCAAATTTAAAAAAATCCATGCTAAATCATATAACTCACCAGAATGGAGGAAAACAATAGTTCAACTCAAAATTTCTTGAAGAAACATGCAAGAAATAATTGATGAATTGAACAACACATTCAAAAGACCTAGTTAAAGCAGGACATAAATCAAATATAAATACTCTCTTCATGGCCCAAAATTTACTCGTAACCTTATCCATTGTCTTCCAAATGGTTCCATGAGTTCCTTTTCCCAACTCCTCAACAATAACATAATGAAACATGGCATTACGAAATTAGAAAAAATTAGCAATCACCTCCTCTTCTTGCTAATTGTTAGACTGATGTTCCAACTTTGCTAAGGGTTTTCACCTTACCCTTATCTGCTACTATCGATTAGACCAATGTTTAGATCACTTTGGGAATGATATACGATGAAAAGAAGAATGAGTCATGTTTTAATATGCTTCCCTCGGGTTATGGTGGGCTTTTGTATTATTTTCTAAGGATTTGGGATGACGTGTAAATTATTAAATTGTGAATATCATATCATCTGTATGGTTTTACCCAATCCTGAATAGCATAACATCGTGGTTCTACCCAATCCTTAGAGGATTATTTGGTGGGCCCACTTAAAATTTTAATATAGCAAACATGATAGAAATATTTCTAAAATATCTTTTTCTTATGAAAACTTAGGAGTGATATATGGTTAAAAAAAGTTTGTATACCCCTCCTTCGGCTATACTGGTGAAATAGTGCTATTTTGTGTCCTTTTCTAAGACTCTCGAACAATATGTAAAGTATTAAATTATTAATAACATAGTAGTGGTTGTATTTTTTCCCCAACTATCAAAGGATTTTTGGAGGATACTTGTGGTGTGTCTACTTAAAAGTTAAATATAATAAAGATAGTACAATTGTTTGAAGAATAATGAAAAAATAATAATAATAGGCTATGAAAATTCAAAATTATAATACATATTTAATATTTTCATTTCAATGTTTTGATACGGTTTTGAAAAAAAATACAAAATGAATTAAATATAATTTTATCATTATAATTGTTATTAACTAAACATTTCTTAAACATTATTGTATAGAAAAAATAACGAATTTCAAAACCAATGTGTATCGTTATTAAAAACATTTAAAGCCAATTAATATCCTTATTGTTTAAATTAATAACTATGATATATTGTAAAACATATATATAACACCTTTGAGTGATGTGTTTCACTCATGAAAAATGGGTCATGAAAATATATTGTTTCATTTCATTCACTATAATCTTATTTTCTTTCCCTATTATCATTTTTGGCAAGTCTCTTTTTAACTATCATTTTTCCCAATGGATAATAACTTACAAGGTCGCAATTTGGAATAAGTGAGAGCGTATATAATATTATAATTTAAAACTTAATTCATTGTTTTATTAATATTTTGTTGAATCATAAATATTTTTAACTAAATATGTTAATCTATCTAATAAACTTACTAAAACATATAAAATGTGAAGAAACCATCTTTTAAATTCTCTAAAACAATTTCTTCAAAACATATTTTTAATACATATAAAAAAATGCATTTTTACTCCACAATATAGTTTCCTTTTCAAACTCATAAAAGCTTTTTATATGAAATATTATGAGGATAATATCCCTATTTACTCATATCCATATTAGGAGGACTTATAAGTTATAAGGGGATAGATCCATTTGTGCACCTTAATGATTATAGTGAATTAGAGGTAGCTTCATGCACTATTGCATATCATGCTTATAGTTCTTCATTCTACTAATTACAAATTGAATAAAAATCTAATAAATAAAATTGATTTTTAAATTCAAAGCCATTTTGAGATGTTAAATATTAAAAATAATACCTTATTATTCTCATTCATTTAAAAAAATACTTTTATGACAATGTGTTTGTACTTGTAGATTTTTTTAATAGTTTGATATATATTTTTTAAATTCTATATTAATTCATGTGTATTCCACATGCCTAGCAAGAAATAGCAGCCTTATAATTTAAAAGACTATATAAAAATAAAAATAAACATGAGATTTGTAAGTATGTTTCATATCAGGAATGGAAGGAAAGTGTAGCTCATATGTTGATATTTTATGTTTATACTAGGTGGATGTACAAATAAATGGGAGGCCTCATAGTGAAATGGAATGATGGTAATATGAGCCCACTAGCTAATGCTTCCTATAGTGTCAATATGGTTCCCAATGTAGATATACTTCTTTCTAGTTACAAAGTAAAGCCTTAAAGGATGTAATAAATTAAGCTCATCCATCTACCCATTGGAAAGTCAAGGGAATGGGGTTATTTCAATGGCACCATCCAAGGAGGCCTTCTTGGATATGGAGAAAGGGAACCCTCTTCCTATTTTATATTCATTTCATTATGTTTAAAAAGAGATTGAGAGGTTATTTCATTTGGTTCAAAACAAGATTCACAAGTTATTCTAATATTTTTTGTGTGTGCTTATAACACTAAAACTATTTATATATTTAGCTTTATAGGAATAACTTCTAAATTTAGTAACTTTCGATGATTCTCTTATTCCATGTATCAAGAATCAAATATATTACAAAAGCACTTATCCAAAGTTGACTCCTTATCCAAAGGACTCCATATAGAGGTTGGAAAATAGACACTAAAAAAAAGAATCTATTACAAAATCCGTCAAATATGTTGTTTGAATACTACGATAAGATTAATATAATGGTATTGAGAGATGTTTATGGTATTTGTATAACCATACTAGAAAAGGATTTACACTTGAAGAGTAGAAATGATTATTATTTTTTATAAGCATATAAGATTCAAAGAAGGCATGATAGCTTTGCTACTTATAATTGTATTTTGTTCACACTCCAAGAGGACGTTTGAGTCATGGAGGAAAATGAGCATATTTGTTTATTGATAGTTGTGAAAGTATTAATAGTTTATAGCCTTGAACACAATTTTAGATTTTGAGTATCTATTTATTATATAGTATAGAATGCATATGCACATATATAAATATGATTTTTTTACGAATATAATTAATAATTTTTTAATGGTAAAAATAAAAATATATATTGTAAACAACAATTTATATAAGTTTTTTTTATTAATTAGTAGTATTTATTTAGGATTGACCATTTTTTCTTGTAAAGCTTATCATAGCTCAATTATCAAACAATAATAAGGAAATAAGGAAATCCATCATTCCTTCGTGAATGTAGGATAACACCCCTTGAAACTTAATACTTTAATTTTCTATTTTTAATATAGTGGAAATCTATATTAAACTTTAAAAAATAAATATATTTATATTAAATTGTAGAAAGACATTTTTTTATACAACCTCATATGTAGATGTCAAATAAAATGTAAAATTTATTATATTTCCAACTATGAAAAGATTAAAAATGATGAGAATTCAAACATACAAATATAATAAAAACACTATAAATATTTTTATAATACTTTTAATTGAAAGAGAAAAAAAACCTAATATTACTTATGAAAATTACACAAAATTTTTAATTTATTAAATATATTTTCTTCATTACATTCCATGGTGGTTAATAAATTACATACTCCCTATAACACCCCACTCCATTATCATTATCTTCACATATCTTTAAACATATTATAATATATTTATTAATTAAATGTTGTTTTATTATTATATTTATAATTAATCAAATACATTTTACATTTTCGTTATGTTTGTTAAAAAAATCATAAATTTTAAAATTAATTTGTAAATTCATTACTATATATAATTTAAATTAATATATTATGCAAAACATATGTAAATCCGTTAATCGATATTTCTTGGAAGAAATACGACGTGAGAATATTATTCTTCTTTTATTTTACCACAATTCTCTTTTCTCTCAATGTTATCATCTGTTTTGTCAAATAAAGGCTTAAAACGAATTGACTTAAAATGAGAAAGAATGCACAGTGCGCTGCAAGAGAGGATAACCATTGAAGCCTTGTTATGATGTACCATATCTTATTAGTGTGGATTTTCTCTCCATGTTACCATTTTTTCTTCGAATAAAAGGTTAAAAAGAATTGCCATAAAATGAGAAATAATGCACAGTATGCTACATGAGAGGATTACCGATGAAGTCTTTCTAGGATGTAACATATCTTATTAGTGTGGAGAATGTATGTATCTATATATATGTTACAAAATAATTATTTTAATAATTTTAGTATATATATAAATTGTGAAAAATAAAGAGAAAAGAAATATCTATATATAATAAAAGAATGTATTTTTAGTCTCTCATGTAGCTCACCTGGAAAAGCAATTAAAACATGTTATGGTTTTTTATATTTTGGTTTTTTTAAGCTATACATTTTGTCAAAAATATATTGTCACTAATGGCGAAGATAAAGAAGATGATGGGAGATTGTTAGAATATGTTGTCAATGTCAAAGGTGTTGCTAGAAAAAGCAAGATGTTCGACTAATACTTTTTTCATTAGGTCGTAGGTGTCAGAGGTGTCAATGGTGGTGTATCTAGATCAAAGATAGTGAAGTGGAAAAAGAGGGAGGTTCCCAGTATAAAACTCACCTTTGCAACGATTCCTTGGATGGCGTCAAAGTTGTATGAAAAAGGGAACAACTGGGATGATGTACGAATGGGTGAAGGTGGACATTCCACACAATCGCAACAAAGGCTCTCATTGGTAAAATTTCTATAATAGTGGTCCCTAGACCCATGTCACTCTCTAAGGCCTTTCTCGGAAGTGCTAACACATGTGCAATGGAGGGGCATCCGATATGATGTAAGGGTAGTCATATGTGGCAAAGTTGTTGCATAGGACCAATAGAAAGGAAGTCGGGAAGTCACAACAATTGATGTCGTAAGAATCTTGAAGCTAGTGGGTGTTGCGTTGACAATCTTAACAAAGAAATTGTTGCAAAACAAGGGCCCAAGAACCCCTCTTGCATCTGTACTCACTATAGCATGGATATATAAAATGAAGATGTGTGTGAGTATTTTATTGTTTTGAGATAACATCAACATGGTTTCAGACATAGGGACACATGACATGAATTTTCAACATTTTCAAATATTGACATGTGATATTTAGGATTAGGTAAATCCATGTAAATATTGTAAATAGAAAATAAGGAGAATTATAAGATGAAGAGACATTGGGAGATGAAACCCAAGAATCTCTCCATCCATTGATATATCTATCATCAATCATAATGCAATACAATTCGAGTTGAGGAGTTACCTCCTCATCTGAAAGGGTATTAGAGCCAACCCTTTTTTTTGGCTTCCTTTCTTCCCTTGTAACTCCCTCCTCACTCTATTCTACTTATTTTGGAGATCTACCTCTATTCTTCATATTTTTGCATAACTGGCAACTCTGTCTTCCATTTGACCATACCTATCCAAAGCGATCCCAACGAACAAACTCAACATATGACATACCAAGTTTATGGAGGAGCCCACGATAGCCATTATATGTGCACTACGCTTCCCTCCTCTCACCTTCATTCGCTTCCCTCTTCACACCTCTAAGCCCATAGCTGCGAAATCTCAGTGCTTTTGAGAGACTCATCATACTTCCATTTGCACGCCTCCCTCAACCAATGTGCTCTGTAACTCCTTTCCATCATGCCTATTACACAATGGGTTGTCACAACATCGAGGGCTGCCATGGTATTATAAAATTTGTCAAGTGCAAAGTCTAGCTCAATCATACCCCAACCCACCCTTTTAGGAAGCATTGAAGCTCCTGCTAATTGGGTTTTTAAATTGGGTTCTTGTTCCCTAAGAAGATTAATTTTCTCAGTAACAATGGCTGGCCTTCCAGACTCTTCTAACTATGATGGGGTTATAAATTCACTACTACAGGTATACCTCGCAGCCATGTTTCTGAATCTATTAAATTTTCTCAATGGGTTATCCAAAATCACTTGTCGAGGTTCTAAATGAAGTTCTTTTATTGCTTCAATTTTCCAAGTTCCATAGACACAAGTTCAAGGTGTGAAATTGTTGTATGGTGAATGTGATGGTTGGTATAGAGTGCAAATGTGTCTTGTTATATGTTGGATGGTGGATATATAATACATGAACTTTGAAGAATGTATGCTCCTTTATGTGTTGAGTTTTGTAAGGGACATATTGTATTTGTATAATATAAGTGATTATGTTTTGGATACATAGCCACTAAATTTTATCACAAATACATGATTTTTTTGGTGCAACCATTGAATTTTTTTGAGGTAAAATCTGCTTTTTATAATGCATTCACTAATTTCTATTGTGGGAGTGGTTATTACTAGTACGTAGAACTATCTTGAGTGGTCCTAGAAGATAAAGCACAACCTCATTTTTAATGAGTTGTGGAAAGGTGTTTGTGAAGGAGAAGGAGACAATCACCCTGCAATGCCCACTTCAGATAAGGAGCTTACCATTTGGGAAATAAAAAACAGCAAGGCCTATGCTTTTATTGCAGCATTAGGAAATGAAGAAGTGAGTCACCATATTTATCCATTTTCAAATGCTTTTGAAGCCATAAAGAAGTTGAAGGAATTGTGTGTCTCACACTTTGAACTTGAACTTGTTCAATTAATGATTAAGTTTATAATGATCTATTATAAATCAATTAATATATAAAAAAAAAAAACTAATAAAATGATAAAGGATTAAATAACATAATGAAGGGGGAAAGTAAGGATAGTGAGGTGTGAAAGCTTGAGAGGTGAAAAATTTAATTTAAATGAAGATGGGAGGAGCTTCAGAATGAATATGACTAATACACACACACACACACACACACACACACATGAGGAAA